>SJYC01066511.1:0-19504 GCA_006408675.1 Madoqua kirkii | reverse complement strand
GAGAAGACTCTTGAGAGTCCCTTGGACTGCAAGGAGATCCAACCAATCCATTCTGAAGGAGATCAACCCTGTGATTTCTTTGGAAGGAATGATGCTAAAGCTGAAACTCCAGTAGTTTGGCCACCTCATGAGAAGAGTTGACTCATTGGAAAAGACCCTGATGCTGGGACAGGAGGAGAAGGGGACAACAGAGGATGAGATGGCTGGATGGCATCACTGACTCGATGGACGTGAGTCTGAGTGAACACTGGGAGTTGGTGATGGACAGGGAGGCCTGGCGTGCTGTGATTCATGGGGTCACAAAGAGTCAGACATGACTGAGTGACTGAACTGAACTGAGAGGATCAACCAGAGAAGGCAATGCCAACCCTCTCCAGTACTCTTGCCTGGAAAGTCCCATGGGTGGAGGAGCCTGGTGGGCTGCAGTCTAGCGTCAGACTCGACTAAAGCGACTTAGCATCAGCAGCAGCAGCAGCCGGGGCTCAGCTCCATGGCCTCAGGTGGATTGGCTTCGCTTCTCAGAAGTTGCTTATTATTTCCAATTAACGTCTCCTGCCTAAAAATGTCCTCCCACATCTAATGCTACGCTGATGAGAATGTGGTGCTTTGACATCCCGGGGAAATAAACAAGACTGTGCCTGGCTGCTCTGCTCTCTCCCTGCCCACCTCTGCCAGGCTCACTCTATCTGCTGGACCCCCACCCCCAACCCTGGCCTCCTGCCACCCCCCACCTCCTGCAACCCCACTGTTGGTGAGAAATCAACTTTGACACATGCTCAAGACTCAGAAATTTATGTCTAGCTTATACACATGGGAGTCTGGGATGAAGCCCTGGGGTGAGTGAAGGAGGGGGTTCTGAGTGCCCTCCTCTTAGTACTCACACTGCAGTCTGGAAAGTATTAGACTCCAGGCTCTGGAGCCAGATAGCTATGGTTTGCTGCTGATTCAGTCATGACTTTGAAAAAGAGACTTAAATTGCTGAGCCTCAGTTTCCTCATCTGTGAAATGGGTATTGAATAGTACTAATCTGTGAATCTGTAAAATTGCTTTTGTTAATTAACTTCCAAGGACAAAAGATAGAGAAGCATCATTCTCTAAAATCGACTCTCAGAGACTTGGACATAAATCAAATTAATGAGAATGGGACATTCCATTTTTGCCTGAGGGGTCTAAATAACTCTGACCTGGAGACATAACCTCCAGCCCCAGCCCAGGTTCAGAGCTTCAGATAAGGGGTCTCCAGACTCAGTGTTACATACTGAGATTAATGTCATAGCTTCCAAGGAAACGGGGTGCTGAGCTCCTTTCTCATCCCAGGCCTTATTGATACTCTTGCTCACAGCCCTGATTTTCTTTGTCAATCAGTACACCAAATCAGCAATTCCCTGGTGGTCCAGTGGTTAGGACTGCACGCTCTCACTGCTTAAGGTATGGGTTCAGTCCCTGGCTGGGGAACTAAGATCCCACAAGCTGCTGGGCATGGAAAAAAAAAGTATCATTTAAATTTCACCTACCCACTATTCTTCCCCACATCTAATATAACCCTGGGTCTTCTGCTTGGGGAGAGAGCGCAGAGGATTTGGAAGTCCTCTGCTGCAACATGAATAAATTAGAGTTGTCAAACTGTGGGAAACGTTCCTAGTGTCCTTATCAGATAAATTTGATCATGCCTGGGCTGCCAGGCATGAAATAATTTCGCTGCCAGGGCTGAAAGAGCTAACGCAGAGAAAATGTTTAATAGATTTCTTGGCTCATGAATTGTTTTAACCACATTTTACAAGTTTTCTGTATTATGATGCATCTGGGGCCTTGCTGACCCTCCACAGCCTACAGAGTTGGCTGATTCCTAGAGATAGCAAATGGCTTGGCTGCTAGCAGGCCTTTCATATGCAAATTAACCAACCCAGAACTCGTGTCCCCAGCCGCTTTCTTTTTCTGGAATGCTCCTGTTTGGGCCCAATATCTCCCTTCCTTCTTCCCTAGTGGCTCAGAGGTTAAAGCATCTGCCTGCAATGCAGGAGACCTGGGTTCAATCCCTGGGTCGAGAAGATCCCCTGGAGAAGGAAATGGCAACCCACTCCAGTATTCTTGCCTGGAGAATCCCATGGAGGGAAGAGCCTAGTGGGCTACAGTCCACGGGGTCGCAAAGAGTCAGACACGACTGAGTGACTTCACTTTCATTACCCAAGGGCCAGGTATCAATCAACTAGGGACAGCTCCTTACCCCTCAGGGCCCACTGAAGTGATTCAAACAAGCCAATTTTAAGCTGAATTAACCCTGCTTCTCCGGTTCCTCCTGTATAAACCACAATAAAGGCTCTTACCCACCTCCCCACCCAGGCCTGAGACCAACCTCAGTGTTCTCTCATGGGACCTTTCATGGCTTGGCTTATCCCCCTCATCTTGGGACCTGTCTTTCCATTGGCAGCTGACTCGTGATCTTTTGGCCTCACCATGCCTGAACAGAAATAAAATCTACATTCTAAAGCATCCCACCTGTGCTCACGAACCCATCAGTCAGCCCCGACTCCAGTCCGGCCCTAGCTTGTTCACATCTGCCCGCCGACTCAGATGACACAGCCAGCAACCATACCAAAGGGCATCCTCTGGTCACGTGCAGAGGGAAGCAGCTAGATTCCCAGGGGAGGAAGAGGAAGGCCAGGCAGGACTCTTGCTGATCCTTGCAGAACTGCCTGAGCCGAGTCTCCCAGGAGCCCCCTGGAGCCAGCTGGGCCTGCTTCCACCTTTTCCCGGAGGTTCATTCTGGGGTGAGCTTCAGGGCTGGTCATCACTACAAGCTGAGCGGCAACTGTTGTGTTAACCTGCATTTTCAGCTAGGAGAGAGGCCTGGAGAGCTTTCTGCTGATTCTCCAAGGAATCTTTAATCCTCCCTAGAAGGATTATGATGAGAACAATCTCATTTCAAACCTGCCCCAGTAATGTGGTTTGCGAAGCATGCCGATAGTTGCTTTTGGGGAGGAGTGTGGGTGGGGGATGAGAGGAATCAAGGGCAACATCTGTCCCTGGCAGGCTCTAGCTCAAGCTTATGTGGGCGTCATCCTTTGTGAGAATTTGAACTCTCTGCTCAGGTCCTGCATACTTCTCTTCTAAATGCATGAGAAAATTTTTGGAATGCGGTAAAATGATGTGGCAAAATGTTAATCGTGTATGAAACTGATGTAAAGGAATGCAGATGTTCGTTGTACTGCTCTTACCTAATTAAAATTAGAAATTAGATAATTTAATTCATAGTTAATTAATAAATCAATGTGTAAAATTTAATTCCTAATTAAAAATTAGGTAGAGGGCTTCCCTGGGGGCTCAGAGGTAAAGAAACTGCCAATGCAAGAGACACAGATTCAATCCCTGATCCAGGAAGATCCCACAGACTGCAGAGCAGCTAAGCCTGTGAGCCACAACTATTGAGCCTGAGCTCTGGAGCCCAGGAACTGTGACTGTTAAGCCCATGGACTGCAATGAGCCCATGGGGGTCCACAGGGGCCCGCGTGCCCTCGAGCCTGTCCTCTGCAACAAGACAGGCCACGGCAATGAGAGACCTGTGCACTGCAGCTAGAGAGTAGCCCCGGTCACCCCACCGCAACTGGAAAAAGCCCACACAGCAATGAAGACCCAGCACAGCCAAAAATAAACAAACGTGCAGTTTTTAAAATGAGGTAGAACTACAAAGACATGAACACATACAGTAAAACTAAAGGCAAAGAAAACTTTCCCAAAGAAATAGGCCAGAGTTAGACTGTCTTCTCTGTTCTCTTCCCTTGTCTGTCTTGGTTTAGGTTAATGCACAAAACTTCCATCTTCTCCTTTCAGGAAATCATTAGACCTGCCGCCTTCCCCAACCGTCACCACCTGCAGTCTCCCCAAAAGTCTCCTGGCCCTCCCCAGGCTTGGAGCTTCAATATTTTCTAGGGAGAAAAACACCAGTCTTAGATCTCAGTCCAAGATGTCAGCTCTGCCACTTTCTAGGTATATTTATTATATATTGCCGTGTAAACAAATTGCCCCCACAGGTGGTGGTTGTTCAGTTGTTAAGTCCTGTCCGACTCTGCAACCCCATGAACTGCAGCATGCCAGCCTTCCCAAAGGTATGTGTGTCTGTGTGTGTGTGAGCTTAGTCACTCAGTCATGTCCAACTCTTTGGGACCCCTGGACTGTAGTCCGCCAGGCTCCTCTGTCCATGGGATTCTCCAGGCTAGAGTACTGGAGTGGGTTGCCATTTCCTCCCCCAGGGGATCTTCCCAACCCAGAGATCAAACCCAGGTCTCCCACTTTGTGGGCAGATTCTTTACCGTCTGAGCTAGCAGGGAAGCCCAAATAAGTGCCTTAAATAAGAAGCAGTGATATCACTCCTGTGGGAGTGGCATGGCTAGTGGCACCTGTGTGAAGGGTCCTAAACCAGAACCACCCCACGGAGCCCTTCCTCCATTCCTGACCCATAGAAGCTGGGAGAGAGAGAGTAACGGGGTTGTTTCAAGCTGCTCGATGTTGGGGTAATTTGTTTTGCATCATAGTAGCTGGGGCACTAACCCAGGATGCCTTAAAGAAAATAGGAAGGAGGAAGGGAGGGTACGCTAGGATGCAACACATGTTGTGAGAGGGCTCAGCCAGGCCTCAGAAGAGACAGGAAAAAGAAACAATGTCAGAGCGTCATCAGTGCCCTGCACTACCTCGCCTCTGTGCGTCTCTGTCCATCTTTCTCCTCCTTTCCTACAGCTCTGCTTTCCCTGTCTCTCAGGGCCTGGCACGGAGAAAGCAGGCTTCTTCCAGCTCCGTGTTTTTTGTTTTTTTTTTTAGTTTAATTTTGTTTGGCCGAACCATGGGATCTTAATCGCCCACCCAGGAATGGAACCCCTACCCGCTGCAGTGGAAGCGTGGAGTCTTAACCACTGGACCGCCAGGGAAGGCCCCAGCTCCCGTTTCATAATTTCTCTTTGAGAGGCTGAGCCAAAATCTCTTGGTCTCAGCCCCAAATTCCCTGGGAAAGAGACTCTAGTCAGCCAGTGCCAGTCAGGTGTCCAGACTGGGATTCTGAAGTTGCACAGGTGTGCTCGCCCCTGCCCCAAGGTAGCATCTGGCCGATCCTCTCCCTGCCAGGCTGGAGATCTGGTTCAAAGCTGGAGGAAGGGGCACCAGGTGAGTTTGGAGTCCCCAGAAGCAGCGCCTGTGACCGGATTCAAGGGCATGTGGTTGATTTGGCTGCGGGATCCCCGGAAGCACCTGTAGAGGGTGGGGATGTGGGAGGAAAGGGAGGCACCCTAGGGGTACTGATGAGCAGGTGACTGCTGGGGACCTCTGGGAACCATAGCATGACATCCCCTCCGTCCTCCTCCTTGGGAGCAAGGTGGTTGTTATGGACCAAACCTTGCTCCCTGACCATGAAATTCACATGTTGAAGCCCTCACCCTAAGGTGACTGTATTTGGAGATGGGCCCTCTTTACAGGTTCTCCTTTTACCCTTGGCCATGAATAAGTAACTAGTGGGAAGGTGCTCTGATGCTGTATAAATCTCCTGCTCCTCATCACACATTCACTTTTTGAGTGAATTAATTTATTAAAATCAGTATTTCTATATCAATATGGACATGTGGCTTCCTGTTGATCCCTTACATTATAATCTGCTATCATGTATTGCAGGTTGAGTTGTGTACACCCCCCAATTTAAAATCTATTGAAGTCCTTACCCCCCAGGACTTCAGAATGTGACCTAATTTGAAAAAAGGGTCATTAGTTAAGATAAGGCCAGACTGAAGTAGGGTGGTCCCTACTCCAACAAGACTGGTGTCCTTTTAAAGGGGAAATTTGGACAATGACCTATGGGGAGAATGCCATGTGAAAATGAACACAGAGATCAGGGTGATGCTTCTACAAGCCAAAGAAAGCAAAGATTGCCATCAAGCCATCAGAAGCAGAGAGAGAGAGATAGGGGACAGATGTTCCCTCAGAGCCTCAGAAGGAGCCAGCCCTGCCAACACCTGGATCTTGGACTCCAGGCCTGTGAGACAAATTTGTTTCTATTGTTTGAGCGACTCTATGACACTTGGTTAAATCAGCTGTAGAAATCAAACAAGTTCCTGTGATTTCTGTTGATGTCCCAGTTATCCCTTTTTAGGCCAGAGGACGTCAGGTGACTGCTGCATCCTCTCGATATGACCCCGTCCTTCCTTGTGCACGTCTTTACTTTCCGGCATAACAGATGTCTCAGACTCACCTTGAACTTTTGCTGCCCTGGTTTTCCCTGGTGGCTCAGATGGTGAAGAATCTGCCTGCAATGCAGGAGACCCAGGTTCGGTTCCTGGGTTGGGAAGATCCCCTGGAGGAGGGAATGGCTAACGCACTCCAGTATTCTTGCCTGGAGAATTCCATGGACAGATGCTATAGACCTTGGGGTCGCAAAGGGTCAGATAGGACTCCCCTCAAAATGAGTCCATTCTACAAAGATCCCTAGTTCTTGCTAGTGGTTAATGGTGCTTAGAGGCCGACACCTGTGTGCTCAATACCGTTTAGTGCACACACACGTTTATGTCTACCTGTATCTCTTGGTGACCTGTGGAGAAACTCACGTTCACACTGATGCCTAATTCCAGCCTGCAGCCAGCGTCGTGCTTGCTTTCCCCCTTCTTGGTTCAGACCTCGCCACTTTGACAGTGAGACCCCGCGCCTGTAATCGGGAATGCATTTACTTATTCGATGGACCCTGCTGCACGTTACGTGTGGCCTTCTCCCATGCCTGCTCCCTGCCTCCATGTCTCCTTCACACTGGGCAGACTCCGACTCCCTTCTCTGGGCCAGATGGCCCTCCCCCAGCCCCTGCCTACTAACTCTGTCCCACCTAATGGCTTTTGTCCCAGAGTGTTCAGGGAGAGGCAGGAAATGGCCACTGCGGAGTCGCCATGTCTACCAAGTGGAGTATCAGGTAAAGCAAAGATTGCCATCAAGCCATCAGAAGCAGAGAGAGAGAGATAGGGGACAGATGTTCCCTCAGAGCCTCAGAAGGAGCCAGCCCTGCCAACACCTGGATCTTGGACTCCAGGCCTGTGAGACAAATTTGTTTCTATTGTTTGAGCGACTCTATGACACTTGGTTAAATCAGCTGTAGAAATCAAACAAGTTCCTGTGATTTCTGTTGATGTCCCAGTTATCCCTTTTTAGGCCAGAGGACGTCAGGTGACTGCTGCATCCTCTCGATATGACCCCGTCCTTCCTTGTGCACGTCTTTACTTTCCGGCATAACAAGATGTCTCAGACTCACCTTGAACTTTTGCTGCCCTGGTTTTCCCTGGTGGCTCAGATGGTGAAGAATCTGCCTGCAATGCAGGAGACCCAGGTTCGGTTCCTGGGTTGGGAAGATCCCCTGGAGGAGGGAATGGCTAACGCACTCCAGTATTCTTGCCTGGAGAATTCCATGGACAGATGCTATAGACCTTGGGGTCGCAAAGGGTCAGATAGGACTCCCCTCAAAATGAGTCCATTCTACAAAGATCCCTAGTTCTTGCTAGTGGTTAATGGTGCTTAGAGGCCGACACCTGTGTGCTCAATACCGTTTAGTGCACACACACGTTTATGTCTACCTGTATCTCTTGGTGACCTGTGGAGAAACTCACGTTCACACTGATGCCTAATTCCAGCCTGCAGCCAGCGTCGTGCTTGCTTTCCCCCTTCTTGGTTCAGACCTCGCCACTTTGACAGTGAGACCCCGCGCCTGTAATCGGGAATGCATTTACTTATTCGATGGACCCTGCTGCACGTTACGTGTGGCCTTCTCCCATGCCTGCTCCCTGCCTCCATGTCTCCTTCACACTGGGCAGACTCCGACTCCCTTCTCTGGGCCAGATGGCCCTCCCCCAGCCCCTGCCTACTAACTCTGTCCCACCTAATGGCTTTTGTCCCAGAGTGTTCAGGGAGAGGCAGGAAATGGCCACTGCGGAGTCGCCATGTCTACCAAGTGGAGTATCAGGACTCCAGGGGCGCAAGCTGACCAGATATCTGGTTTGTTTTTTTTTTTCCCTTCCTTGTTCCTGTGGATAACTATAAGGACAATTCCTCCATGCCCTTTGGACACAATATCAGGCAAAATGCAAATGTTTCAGATCCTCTTGAGTAATAAAAGACGCTGAAACTGACTTTTGTCCCAAGAGCTGTCTCAGTTCAGTAATACAATTATGCAGCATCATTTCATCATGACAGCTCAGAACATTACCAAGATTCTTGCTTCCCCAAGGCGGCTTCAGACTGGGCAGCTGAAGACAGAACCAAAAGGGTGAGTCTGCTGTGCAGTAGCTGCAGACAGCAGCCGCCTCAGTCACGTCTGCAGCCGGTTGCCCTAAGGGACCTTGGAGACAGCCCCTTCCGGTGGACATTCATGACTGGCCTGCTGTCCCCGGTCTAGGCTCTAGACAGGTAGGTGCAGTGCCTTTGGAAAGCCCCAGGGGATAGTGGCCGGTGTCCACACTGGACAAGTCATAATGTCTGTCCGCACCAAGCTTCAGATCAAGGAGCGTGTGATGGAGGCCCTCCACAGGGCCAAGTTCAAGTTCCCTGGCTGCCAGAAGATCCAAGACGTGAGGATTTACTAAGTTTAAGGCGGATGAATTTGGAAACATGGTATCAGAAAAGCGGCTCAACCGAGATGGCTAGGGGTTAAATACATCCCTAACCGTGGCCCTCTGGATATACTGCAGATCCTGTACTCACGAGAACCTTGGCGCTGTCCCCTCCTTACACATGCTCACCAGTAAATCCTACTTCCCTGTCAGAAAAAAAGAGCAAAAAGAGTGGAATACTCTCTATTTTCTCTGCTCGGGATGCTGACCCGCTCTCTTCTCACTCACTCCCTCCCTCTTCAGAGCTGAGCCCCGGCATGGCGCGCATGCTCAGTCGTGCCGACTCTCTGCGAACCCACGGACTGTGGCCCTCCAGGCTTCTCTATCCATGGGCTTTCCCAGGCAAGAATACTGGAGTGGGTTGCCATTTCCTCCTCCAGGGGCTCTTCCCGACCCAGGGATGGAGACCGATTCTCCTGCATTGCAGGCGGATTTTTTACTGGAAGGTTCTGGATGGCTGGGCCCAAGTGGGACAGGCTCTGGCACTACTGTTCTCCCCTCAGGGGGCACTGGAGCTGAACCCAGTCACCCAGCACCAGAACCCATGTGCCTGCCTCCACGTTATAATCACAGTGATAAACAATATGTCCGGTACTGTTCCGAGCATTCCATGTGTGCCTCGGGCTGGGTGCTCTGGAAAGCTGACATCAAGACTGAGTCAGTAGTGAAAGAGGTTTGGTAGGAAGACACATCTGTGACAGGAGAGAAGAGAGGGACACAGACCATGTGCTGACCTGACAAAGTCCCAGCCACCTGGGGAGGAGCTCTGGAGCCAAGACAGCCCCTCGGAGAAGTCTTGCACTGGGCAGAAATATTTAAGCTCCAGTGGCTCCACCAAGTTCAATCGCTGAGGATGCCCATCCCCCAAATAGCACAAGTGCAGCTCAAACCTGAGACAGAGCCTTCACACAGAGACTTGGGCGTAAATGTCCACAGCCGTGTCTGTCTGCTCATGCATTATTCATGACAGCCTCAACTGGAAGTCATCCAAATGTCCATCACCAGATGAACAGAGAAACAAAATGTGGGCCATCCACACAGTGGAGACCTCTTGGCAAGAAAACAGAATGAGCTCTCTTTTTTTTTTCTTAATGTTTTTATGGAACTATAGTTGATTTGTAGCATGTTACTAATTTGTGCTCTACAGCAAAGTAATTCAGTTATATATATACACCTTTCATGTTCTTTTGCTTTATGGTTTCTTGCAGGATATTGAATATAGTTCCCTGCGCTAGAGAGTAGGACATTGTCGTCTGTCCATTCTATATGTGACATTAATGGATTGCATCTGCTGGTCCCGAACTTTCAACCCTTTCATCCCCTCTTGGCAACCACAAGTCTTCTCTATGTCTGTGCGTCTTTTCTGTTTCATAGGTAAGTTCATTTGTGTCATATTTTAGAGTCCATAAGTGATATCGTGTGGTATTTCCGTGTTGCTGCAAATGGCATTATTTCATTCTTTTTATGGCTGAGTAGTATTCTATTGTATACACACACACACACACGTACATATATATATATATATATCACCTCTTATCCATTCTTCTGTTGATGGGCATTTAGTTTGCTTCCAAATCTTGGCTAGTGAAAAAAGTGCTGCTGTGAAATTAAGGGTGCATGTATCTTTTCAAATTATAGTTTTGTTGGGATATATTCCCAAGAGTGGGTTTGCAGGAACCCATAACTCTATTTTTAGTCTTTTGAGAAACGTCCATACCGTTTTCCATAGTGGCTGCACCAATTTACATAAAACGGATCGAGCTCTTGATTCACAGAGTAACTTGGATGAGTCTCAGATGCATGATGCTGAGCAAAATATGCTGGATAGGAAGGCCACATGACTTATGATTCCATTTCCATGAACTTTCTAGAAAAGAGGCCTCAGAATATCCCGGACTGTGGCACCAGCTGGCTTCAGGGAGTTGTTCAGTTCAGTCACTCAGTTTTGTCTGACTCTTTGTGACCCCAGGGACTGCAGCACTCCAGGCCTCCCTGTCCATCACCAGCTCCTGGAATTTACTCAAACTCATGTCAGTTGAGTCGGTGATGCCATCCTCATCTCATCCTCTGTCATCTCCTCCCGCCTTCAGTCTTTCGCAGCATCAAATGAGTCAGGAAGGTATATCTGGAACTTAAAACCAAAGAGTCTGGCGCCCTCTGGTGGCTGCCTTTCAGAGGCATAAAATCAGTGAGAACTTGTCAGTGAGAGGATAAAGAATGCTAATATACACTACATGTAACATATGTAATTATATGTTATAGTCGCACATCATATATATGGCAACATGAACTTGGGAAGACTCCAGAAAATGATGAGGGATAGGGAAGCCCGCTGCAGCCCATGGGGTCACGAAGAGTTGGACACCACTTGGGACTGAACAACAATATGTGACAAGACCCTGATGCTGGGAAAGATTGAAGGCAAAAAGGAGAAGAGGGCGGTGGAAGATGAGATGGTTGGACAGCGTCACCGGCTCCGGACATGAGTTTGAGCAAACTCTGGGAGACAGTAAAGGACAGGGAAGCCTTGTGTGCTGCAGTCCGTGGGGTCGCAAAGAGTCAGACACAACTTAGCAACTAAACAACAACAAAAATATGACAGCAAACTCAAAGCCATACTGTGGGTCAGGCAGTGTTCCCACTGGAAGGAAAGTTAGTATTATCCCTCTTGTGTGTGAGAACAGATAATGAAATTGAGGGTCATAGGGGTCTAGCAGCTGGAGATCACACAGCTTGTGGGGTGTGAAGTGGAATTTGAACCTGATCCATCTGAGTTCAGGGAGATGGGGAGAAGCCACACTGAGGGTGTGGGGCCCCTGGCTGCTCAGGTCCGTGAGATCAGCCCTGTCCTGTCTTTGACTTGGAGGCACCCTTTGGTCTCCTGATAATAAACCTCTTTTCATTTGGATGACTTCATGTTGGACTTTCCTGTCCTGTGAAGCCAGTAGGCCTGGGCCTCCTCAGGGACCCCAAACCCTGACTTGCTTTGGGTGCCCTTTCGGGGGGTGGTTTGATTTGTTGAATGTGGGGTCCATCTGGTGGGGCAGTTTCCTCAGCCTCTTGGGAGTGGCTCGCCTCTCCCTCTCTTGTGGTCTCATTGGGGCCTCCTTGGTCCACTGCCCATTGATATCTAGTTCATAGTCACTCAGTCATGTCTGACTCTTTGTGACCCCACCGTACTTTTCTGTTCATGGAATATTCCAGGCAAGAATACTGGAGTGGGTAGCCATTCCCTTCTCCAGGGGATCTTCTTGATCCAGAGATCGAACCCTGGTCTCCTGCATTGCAGGCAGATTCCTTAGGGCTGTGTCTTAAAGCAGTCCTGGCTGGGTGTGACCGTTATCCTCCATGACCTCAGGATTGTCACCGAACCAAACTTAGGTCTGCTTACCTGAGCACGGGAAAGCCAATCTCCTGACATCAGGTTGTGCTGAGAGAAAGTGCAGCATTTACTGCAGGCACCAAGCAAGGGGTACACCCAGCAAGGCAGCTAATGCTCAAAATACCCAAACTCTCCAGTGACTTTCAGGGAAAGGTTTGCAAAGACAGGGTGAGGAAGAGGGGTGTGTGATCAGCTTGTGGACAGTCTTCTGTTTGGTTGATGGGGAGGTAATGGGGTATTGGGGGGCTCTTCCCAGGTTGGGGGATGCTTCCCTGGTGGTGCTAGTGCTAAAGAACCTGCCTGGCAATGCAGGAGATTTAAGAGACAAGGATTCAGTCCCTGGGTTGGGAAGATCCTCTGTAGGAGGGCATGGCAACCCACTCCAGTATTCTTGCCTGGGGAATCCCATGGACAGAGGGGCCCAGCGGGCCGCAGTCCATGGGGTCATAAAGAGTCAGACACGACTGGAGCGATTGAGCACACATGCATGAGATAACTGGGAGTCAGCATCAACAGCCTTCTGGTTCCAAAAGTCTGGGGTCTCTGTGCTTGTGATCAGCAGGAAGTTAGCTTCTTCGAGGATATGGCTCAGGTTATTATCTGTAGACCTTGAGGAGGAACTAAAAGTCCTTGCCTTTGTTGAGTGGCTGCTGCTGCTGTAAAGTCGCTTCAGTCGTGTCCGACTCTGTGCGACCCCATGGACTGCAGCCCACCAGACTCCCCTGTCCCTGAGATTCTCCAGGCAAGAACACTGGAGTGGGTTGCCATTTCCTTCTCCAATGCATGAAAGTGAAAAGTGAAAGTGAAGTCGCTCAGTCGTGTCTGACTCTGAGCGACCCCATGGACTGCAGCCCATCAGGCTCCTCCGCCCATGGGAGTTTCCAGGCAAGAGCACTGGAGTGGGCTGCCATTGCCTTCTCCATGTTGAGCGGCTAACCTATTATTATTTTGTCTTGTTTGACAGTTTTTCTTTGTTTCCACACTTTTTCATGTCTCTGATTAAATTTACTCTTTGGAACTTGAGGAAGATCTAGAAGGCTACAGTTTTTCTATACTTAAGAGGCAGGCGGAGGACTTCATAGGGGAGGGGTCCTGTCGTAGGAAAGCCCCATGGGGTCCTGCTTGGTCACAGTCATCTCCCCTTTCTTTGATATTCCTCAGTCTTGAGGGGGAACCAGTTCAGGAAAAGAAAGGGAAAGAAAGTTTATTTATTTATTTATTTAAATTGGAGGATAATTACTTTATAACATTGTGATGGTTTCTGACATACGTCAGTATGAATCGGCCATAGGTAAACATACGTCCCCTCCATCCTGAAACCCCTTGCAGGTCCTTTCCCACTCTATTCCTCCAGGTCGTCACAGAGCACCGGCTCTGGGTGCCCTGCTCCATACATCAAACTCGCGCTGGTTCTATTTTACATATGGCAATGTATATGTTTCAAATCATCCCACCCCCTCCTTCTCCCACTGAGTCCCAAAGTCTGTTCTTTATGTCTGTATCTCCTTTGCTGCCCTGCACACAGGATCATCGGGTACCATCTTTCTAAATTCCATATGCTGCTAAGTCACTTCAGTCGTGTCCGACTCTGTGCGACCCCAGAGACGGCAGCCCACCAGGCTCCCCCGTTCCTGGGATTCTCCAGGCAAAAACACTGGAGTGGGTTGCCATTTCCTTCTCCAATGTATGAAAGTGAAAAGTGAAAGTGAAGTCGCTTAGTCGTATCCGACTCTGTGTGACCCCATAGATGGCAGCCCACCAAGCTCCTCCATCCATGGGATTTTCCAGGCAAGAGTATTGGAGTAGGCTACCATTGCCTTCTCCGAGATTCCATATATATGTGCCTTAATAAACGGCATTTGTCTTTCTCTTTCTGATTGACTTCACTCTGTATAATAGGCTCTAGGTTCATCCACCTCATTAGAACCGACTCAAATGCATTCCTTTTTTATAGTTGAGTAATATTCCATGTGAAGAGTTGACTCATTGGAAAAGGCTTTGATGCTGGGAGGGCTCGGGGACAGAGGAGAAGGGGACGACAGAGGATGAGATGGCTGGGTGGCATCACTGACTTGATGGATGTGAGTTTGAGTGAACTCTAGGCATTGATGATGGACAGGGAGGCTTGGCGTGCTGCAGTTCTTGGGGTTGCAAAGAGTTGGACACAACTGAGTGACTGAACTGAACTGAACACTCCATTATGTATATGCACCACAACTTCCTTATCCATTCATCTGCTAATGGACATCAACATCTAGGTTGGTAAGAAAGGGAATAAAATTTTGAATAGATAGATGAATTATAAACTGGGCAGAGTAACTTGGTTTTAGGGGGACTTGGTTACAGGATTAATTCACACAGCTTGGGTGCATTCTTATCCCTTTCAGCTGAATGTAATAATACAAACATCTCCAGGAGATGTTCTCAGACCTTTGCCGTCATCTCTCAGATGTTCCGAGGTGCCCTAGTGGACTTCCAGTGTGCGTCTGGGTACCTGTGAGCTATTTTCTGGACTCACAGAAGGTCACTCTGCCTGTCTGGGCCAGACTGGGAGTGCCAGGAAGTTAACACCCTATGAGAATAGCCCTCCGGCAATAACTAAGAGAAATTGGAGCAAAAATAGCACCCTTGCCCCTCAGGTGTGCACTGGGCCCCTCTTCCCAGACTCTCCCTGTTGTCTTGCTCTCTGGTTACCTGCAGTGGGAGCTGGCAGAGTGACTACCCTTTATTATTCAATTTCCCTTCCCTGTATCACCTCTTTTCTGCACTTCCCAAATTGACTGACTTCCCAAATTGACTGTTTCACTGTCATCTTCTGGGAGATTCTAAACTAAGAAAACAGCTGATACTTTTGAGCCCTTCTTGGTGTTGGGTCTGTTTCCAAGCACGTATGATTTCATTTAATTTTCGAGACAACTTCAGAGCTGAGTACCACTGTCACCTTCCTTTTAAAGATGAAGAAACTGAGTCACCGAAAGGCACCATCTATCCAGCTGCGCTCGGCTGAATAATGGCCCCCTAAACATGTCCATGTCTTAGTCCTTGAACCTGTGAGTATCTTAGTTCACGTGGCAAAAGGGACTTTGCAGATATAATGAGGTCAAGGATCTCGAGTTGGAGAGATCATCCTGGCTTACGTGGATGGACCCATGTGATCACAAGAGTCCTTAAAAGGGAAGCAGGAGGATCTGAGTCAGAGAGAGACATCACGATGACGCAGAGGTCAGAGTGATGTGAGGAAGGAGCCATCAGCTAGTAGGTGGCCTCTTCTAGAAGCTGGAAGAGGCAGTGAGATGGATTCCCTTCTAGCACCAGAAGGAATGCAGTCCTGCCAAGCCACTTAAATTTCTGACTTCCAGAACTGAAATGATACCCTGGTGTTCATTTAAGTCACGATGTTTGTGGCAGTTTGATACAGCAGCCACAGGAAACTAATACAGCAAGAGAGCCAGTGGAAACTCCATGAGCTTTTACAACCTCACCAGGAAAGTTGTGCAGCATTACCTGTGTCTTAGTCAAAGCAGTCCCGAGCTGGCCTAGATTCCAGGGGAGGGGTCCTCACCTCTCTGTGGGAGTAGTGACAAAGAATTTGCAGCCATTTTAATATCTTAACAACCTCATGATAAAAGTGTATTGTAATCTCTTTTTTTATCAGATGAGGAAATGGAGGCTCGGAGAGGTCTAGCAATTTACCCAAGATCACTCACCTGGAAAGTGGTGAGCCAGAATTCAAACCCAGAGCCCACACATGAAAGCATTTCCAGTTTGCTCTCTGAATATGTTCAGAACCCTCTGCTTCCAGAAGCCAGGCTCTTGACACCTCTCACTTCCTTTAAAAAATTTTTATTTTATTAGAGTATAGTTGATTTACAATGTTGTGTTAATTTCTACTATACAGCAAAGTGATTCAGTCATATACATATATATATATTTTCACATTCCTTTTCATTATGCTTTATCATGGGATATTGAATATAGTTCCCTTTGCTATACAGTGGGACCTTGTTTTTTATCCATTCTATATATAAACATTAGCATCTGCTAATCCCAGACTCCCAGCCCTCCCCTCCCCTCTCTCATTTACTTTATTCCTTCCCTCCTAAGTGAACCTGGCCAGGTGCTGATCACACATGATTCTGGTGTCAGTTCAGAGAGACCAACCTCAGTTCCACGTGTATTTAGGAGAACTGACACTACAGCACAAAGGCTTAAGAAAGCTAGTGGTGTATAATAAAGAGAATGTCACTCACCTACTCCAAACAGCAGGATAACTGGAGCAGACGGTACAGGATGTGAAGGAAAGCTTGATTTTCTCTGGTAGGTGACAGAGCGCTGGGAGTAGGGAGCTGGAGGAGCACAGTTTTAGAAACAACCTCACCAGAGGCATTTGTTGTGAAAAATATGACAGCTGAAATGAAAAGCTCGGTACATAGACATCATAGAATGCACCCAATCCTAACCGCTGGACTACCGGGACCTCCCTGGTCCTGCCATTTTATATCACTAGCTCTCAATTCAAAGTCCAGGGAGGGCAGGGCAGGTTGCCTGGCCCCTGGTCATGTGTCTGTTTCCTCACTCGAGGAGGGTGGGAGAACTAAAAGCTCGGTACATAGACATCATAGAATGCACCCAATCCTAACCGCTGGACTACCGGGACCTCCCTGGTCCTGCCATTTTATATCACTAGCTCTCAATTCAAAGTCCAGGGAGGGCAGGGCAGGTTGCCTGGCCCCTGGTCATGTGTCTGTTTCCTCACTCAGAGGAGGGTGGGAGAACAAGCATCCGACCTTTGAAGCTTCTGTTGAAAAGACTAGAGATCGCGTCAAGAAAATTTGAGATGGCAAGGGAACATTTCATGCAAAGATGAACACAATAATGGACAGGAATGGCAAGGACCTAACAGAAATGGAAGAGATGAAGAAGCGGCAAGAATACACAGAAAAACTGTACAAAAAAGATCTTAATGACCCTTATAACCAGGGTGGTGTGGTCACTCGCCTAGAGCCAGACATCCTGGAGTGTGAGGTCAAGTGGGCCTTATGAAGCATTAGTACAAACAAAGCTAGTGAAGGTGATGGAATTCCAGCCGAGCTATTGCAAATCCTAAAGGGTAATGCTGTTAAACTGAACTCAATATGCCAGCAAATTTGGAAAACTCAGCACTGGCCACAGAACTGGAAAAGGTCAATGTTCATTACAATCCCCAAAAAAGGCAATGCCAAAGAATACTCAAACTACTGTACAACTGCATTCATTTCACATGCAAGCAAGGTAGTGCTCAAAATCCCTCAAGCTAGGCTTCACCAGTATGTAAACCGAGAACTTGGGTCAGCCATTTTTTGGGGGGTGGGTAAGTTTTAGTGGAGAATAGGATTAGGGACCAAGATCAGGGTGTACTCATTACTACTGAGGTGTCTTTGTTTCTAGGACATTTCAGGGAACAGAACTATGCTTCCCCGGTGGCTTAGTCAGTAAAGAATCTGCCCATAAAGCAGGAGACCTGGGTTCAATCTCTGGGTCAAGAAGATTCCCTGGAGAAGGAAATAGCAACCCCCTCCATTACTCTTGCCTGGAAATCCCATTGACAGAGGAGCCTGGCAAACTCCACGGGGTCACAGAGTTGGACCTAACTTGGTGACTAACCACCATATGCACGTACATACATGTACACACACCTATATACATGCATCATATGTAAATACACTTATGCATACATAGACACCAAATTATGTATATTTTCAAAATCATGAGTTTACACCAATACCGCAAACTCCAGGTTCTTTCTTAACTTCCTCCATTCCATAATTGTGTGCCTCTTCCTTCACAGTGAGAGTGCTGGCTCCCAACAACATTAGCACACTTACTTGCACGTGTGCACGCCCAGTGTCTTCAGTCATATCCGACTCATTGCAGCACTCCTCTGTACGTGGGACTCTCCAGGCAAGAATACCGGACTGGTTTTGCCATACCCTCCTCTAGGGGATCTTCCTGACCCGGGGATTGAACTTGCATCTCTCTGTGTCTCCTACATTGCAGGTGAGTTCTTAACTCACTGAGCCACCTGGGAAGCCCAACATATTTACTCATTTGCTCAATATAACAATTTCCTCATTATAATGCATCTGAACTATTTTTTAATTGCTTAATCTATACCACTACAAAAAAATCCTACTGAAAAGAGTTCTGAACTTATTTGCAATTCTCCTGCCAGAAAGGGAGCCTATATAGACAAATAGTGAAGTGAATTCGCTCAGTCGTGTCCGACTCTTTACGACCCCATGGACTGTAGCCCACCAGGCTCCTCCCTCCATGGGATTCTTCAGGCAAGAGTACTAGAGTGAGTTGCCATTTCCTTCTCCAGGGGATCTTCTCGACCCAGGGATCGAACCCGGATCTCCTGCATTCCAGGCAGATGCTTTAACCTCTGAGCCACCAGGGAAACCCATAGACAAATAGTATGTTTACAAATTACTTGGGTTATCTTGCCTCACACCTTCCTCCCTTCCTTTCCCCTCAGTATGAGTTTGATATTCATTTGAAGTGCAATTAGGTTTATTTGCCTTACTTTGCATTTCAGTTTTCGTTCCCTTTTCTAACTCTTAATGATTTATTTAATTTCTTGAATACGAAGAGTAGTAATGTGATTCCAGTAGTCAACAGTACACCTAAAGATGTACTCAGAGAACTGTCCCTCACTCCCAAATCTCTTCCATCCTTGTGGGCAACCAGCTTCATTGTTTTCTGGTTTATCCTTCCTATTTTTTTTGTAAAAATAAGCAGATATGTGTATGCTTTCTCATTATCTCTTTTTTTCTTATACAACAGATAGCATATTGTGAATGCTCTTTGTACTTTGCTTTTTTTATTTTAACTTTACAGAATGTCTGGGAAATTACCCCATGTCAGTTCATAGAGCTCTTCCTCATTTTTACAAAATAGCTGCATGGTACTCCCTTGTCTCTAGGTCCCACGTGTATTCAACCGCTATCCTATGCTTGGACATTTAGGTACTTTCCAATATTTTTCAATGGCAAACAGTGTTGGAACAAATAGCCTTGTGCACATGTGTTTTTGCAGTGTTGGAAATGTTTCTTCAGGCTAACTTCCTAGGAGTAGGATTGCTGGTTTGAAAAGTTAAAGTAAAATAACAAGCATTCACGAGGATGATATGGGGTGGGAGGGGGCAGGGGGGTTCAGGATTGGGAGCTCATATATACCTGTGGCGGATTCATGTCAATGTATGGCAAAACCCATACAGTATTGTAAAATAAAATAAAAATAAAATTACAAAAACCAAGCATTGATGAGAATGTGGAGAAAAGGGAACCCTTGTCACTCTTGGTGGCCATGTTAATTGGTACAGCCATCGCCTACAATAATATGGAGGTTCCTTAAAAAGGCAAAAGTAGAACCACCATTTGTTGGTCAGTCGCTCAGTCATGTCCGACTGTTATTTGTGACCACATGTACTGCAGCACTCCAGGCTTCCCTGTCCTACACTATC
>SJYC01066509.1:0-61252 GCA_006408675.1 Madoqua kirkii | reverse complement strand
CCACTCCAGTATTCTTACCTGGGAAATCCCATGGACAGAGGAGCCTGGTGGGCTACAGTCCATGGGGGTCACAAAAGAGTTGTTCATGACTGAGTGACTAAACAACAAATAAGTTCATTTGTACCATTTTTTTAAGATTCCACATTTAAGCCACATCATGTGATATTTTGCCTTCTCTGATTTTACTTAGTCATACTGATTTGTTTTAATCATCAATCAGTCTCCCCATTAGATGGTCAGATCTATGAGGGCAAAGACCTTGCTTACCTTGTTGCTTGTGCCCTTGGTGACTAGAACAGTTTGCTGAATGAATGAATGGAATTCTAGTCACTCTGCCCAGGAGACTCACCCTTAGACCTACTGATCTTGGGTTCAACCTTTGGATCTCAGTTTAAATGTCACTACGTCCAGCTCGGCTTCCCTGATTACCCCTGGTTAGATCTGATCTTCCTGGAAGGACTTCATGGAACATCCCATTCTGCTCCTTTATCACACTGGTAAAACTTTAATAATACTTATTTGCCCCACTGTGTGTTTGGGGTCTCATATCTCTCCTAAAGTGTAACTCCAGGATGGCAGGGGATTTCTACCTGGTCTGTTCCAGCTATATCTCCAGTACCTAAAAAAGTACCTGGCACACAGTACGTACTAAGTAAATATCTACTGAATGGGGGAATAGATAAATATGATCCCCAGAGACTGAATAATGGAGGGATTCAGACTGTGGGCTCTGGCATCGGTATGTTTCAAATTATAACTCTGTGATATTGGCCAGGTAGTTTGACGTCTCTGTGCCTCACTTTCTCCCTCTGAAAAATGGGGATATTAACAAAACCTATCTCATAGTTGTGTTAAGCAATAAATGAGATCATATACTTTACTAGTCTTAATCACTGTTAGCCATGACTGTTATATGTTATCTATTCCTTCTCTGGGCCTCAGTTTTCAAATCTGTAAAGTGGAAGGAGAAAAGAGCATACAAAAGGCATGCTCAGTCCAGAAGACCTGAAACTCAGAGCCCTTCTACCTTGCTCTCCCTCCCAGTCTCTCCCTTCTCTCTTTCGCTTCCCCTCTCTCCTGCAGAGGCTCCAGAGAACAACATGCAGCCAGTCTTCCTCAGGACCACCATTCCTGTGGGGCCATTGCAGGGATCACTCTGGGTGTCCTCATCGGTGTGGCACTCACAGAGGTGGCTGGCTACTTTTTCAGGGTCATGAGGTCCCAGGTATCAGCTCTGGGCTCTTCAGAGGTCACAGAGCTGAGACCAAGCATCTGGGGAGTTCAGAGGGCTGCACTGCTGGAAGCCACGTGGGCAGGGAGCTGGGGAATCGCTTAGGGCAGGTGTGTGGGGAAGGAATGTGCCTGAGGACCTGGAGACCAGGACTGGGGCTGGAGGTGGGCATTTCTCACTTGTTCCCAGTTTAGTATAGTGATTAGATCCTAGGCTCCTCAGTTAACAAAAGTGAGCTTAAATACCCGGTCACCATTTTCTAGCAGTGGTACTTTTGGAAAAGTGACCCAACTCCTCCTGCCTCAGTTTCCTCATCTGTGAAATGGGGATAAATGTAGCCATAGCAGGCTTTCCTAGTGGCTCAGTAGTAAGTAATCCACCTGCAATGCAGGAGTCGAAGATTCAACCCCTGGGTCAGGAAGGTCCCCTGGAGGAGGGCATGGAAACCCACTCCAGTATTCTTACCTGGGAAATCCCATGGACAGAGGAGCCTGGTGGGCTGCAGTCCATGGGGTCGCAAAGAGTGAGCACAATTGAAGCTACTGAGCACACAAGCACATAGCCATGGAATTGTCATGACAGTTCACTGGCATCACTGGGGCTTAGCCAGCGCCTGCACACAGTAAATGGTCACTAAGTCTATTACTATTAATAATATTGTTAAAGTAAATGACAAATTATAGCTCATTTAGTGTCCACTAACTTCTAGCTATTTTAGTATTATAATTGCTCAGTGTGCTCAGTTGCTCAGTCATGTCCGACTCTTTGCAACACTTTGGACTCTATAGCCCACCGGTGTGCAGGCTTCTCTTTGCCGTGGCCTCTCTTGCTGTGGAACACAGGCCCTAGGGCGTTTAGGCTTCTGAGTTGCAGCTCCTGAGCTGTAGAGGTCACACAGACGCCTGGTCACGCAGGTGTTCAGCCTTCTGGTTGCAGCTCCTGAGCTCTAGAGCAAGGGCTCAATAGTTGTTCACAGCTCAGTTGCTCTGCAGCATTCAAGATCTTTAGCTGAGGCATGTGGGATCTAGTTCCCTCACCAGGAATTGAACCCAGGCTCCCTGTATTGGGAGCATGGAGTCTTAGCCACTGGACCACCAGAGAAATCTCTCATACAGTTATTGAAATGCAGGAAGCAGAGGATGACTCCTTGGGACCTTGCCTCTATTTTTTTTTTTTCCCCAGAAGTGAATTAATTCCCAGAAACTTCTGGAGGTTTGCTTGACCTCCTTCAAATCATTCTCAAAACTGTGAGGCCGACCCAGATCACCGGCTTTGGTCCTACATTCTGCATGTCCACCACAGCTCTCTGACTTCCTTGCCCTGATCCCCCTGTGACTCCATTACTTTCTAACATCGTAGATAATTCAGTTATACATTATGTAGCTTGCTTATTATTTGTCTCCCTCCACCCTTCCCCCATCCTTGCATAAAATGTAATTTAAGGGCTGAGAGCTGTATTTCATTGCTAACAGTGTGCATCTTATCTAATTAGGGTAAACAAAATTGGGCAAATGATGCATATTGTATGAGATCAATATTGTAAGGCCTGCTTTTGTAATCAAAACAGAGATTGCAGAACACTATACCAGCCAATATCTCTCCTCATTTAAAAATCATGTATGAACTTGTTTTCATGGACTAGCTAGTCAGAATTGGCAGGTCCCCACATTCTGTTCAATTTAATCAATACCGGCTTTTTTTTTTTTTTTCTAGTGGGCTTCCCTGGTAGCTCAGCTGGTAAAGAATCTGCCTACAATGCAGGAGACCTGGGCTCAATCCCCGGGTTGGGAAGATACCCTAGAGGAGCCCATGGCAACCCACCTCAGTATTCTTGCCTGGAGAATCCCATGGACAGAGGAACCTGGCGGGCTATGGTCCATGGGGTCACAAACAGTTGGACATGACTGAGCAACCAAGCATAGCACACACAGTGATGGAAGTGATGGGTCAGTTTTGTGATACTAATACAGAGAACTTGATACAGTATTTGTACCTTTACAATTTTTAAAAATTAATTTATTTTCTTTATTTTTTTGGCCATGTGGCATGGAGGATCTTAGTTCCCTGATCAGGGATCAGACCTGTGACCCCTGCAGTGGAAGTTTGGAGTCTTAACAACTGAACCTGGTATTTGTAGCTTTTAAAAAGCACCTAACATAATGCTTGGCATGTAGTGGAGTCACTTTGCTGAGTGAATGGTGGGGGGCAGCCCTAGGGCAGCAATACAGGTTGGAAGGTGAGCTGAGGTCACTCATGGAAAGACACAACCATGAGTCAGCCCGGCCGGCTGAAGACCTGGCTTTATTTTCACCTGTTGGAAAGAAAGTGGAAGTTATGCTATGGGAAGGACCCAGAAAGTCCCTCTTTCTTGTAGGACAGGGAAAGACAGAACCTTCATGGGGGTTGGGGGGAAGCTGGGTAGGTGGGGATTTAGGGAGAGAAAACCTTGTTCCTTATAAAGAGGCAAATTCAGGAAGCCTACTCCAGTGGCAGCTGTGTCCTCTTGGGTGGGGGAGACGAGAGGAAGGAAGGGGGCCCCGGGTAGGTGGCACAGATCAGAGAATGTCAGGAGAGGAATGGGTGGGTGGTGAGAAGAATCAGATATTCCAGGAAGAACAGGGTAGATGGTAAAGACCTTGAATGCTAACTTGTCTACCCCAGGTGCCCTCAGCCCAGGGAACCATAGAGTTTAAGAATGTACTAGAGTGATGGGGTCACAAGCATTGACCGATCGGGGTGTACAGGCGCTGCTCCCAGTACTTTCCCAGCATTAACTTGCTTGTTCTTCACAGGCACGGTGTGCAGGGAGACTTGGTTATGTCCAGTCTGCAGATGAGAACACTGACACCCACGGGATGATATGCCCTTCTCAGGAAACCACTGCTGGGGCATGGAGAGCTTGGATCACAGTCCCTGAAGAGGCAAAACCATTGCCGTCTTAAAGCTGAGGAAAGTGATGACCGGACAGGGGGACTGGCATGCCCAAGGCCGCACAGCTCGCAGGGAGAGGAGCCAGGACTCCAGCCCCTGCAGTCTGGCTCCAGAGCGGGCTTGCTAAGCCTCAGGCTTCACTGGAGCAGATCCTTGGTGAATGCTGTGGCGTGAATGGGACCCAGACAGGAGCAGCTGTTGGAGGTGAGCTGAGATCGCTTTCCCCTGATGCCAAACTGCCCCTCCTGGCCTAAGTAATCACGGTGAAGTGTTCTCAACCTTATCTTGAACCACCCACCCTCTCACTTCCTCTCTTCTGGAGCCACTTGAATTTTCTTTGTGCCTCCAACTCAGCACCTTCTCACATCCTGCTCCCTCTGCCTACCAGACTCAGCCCCTGGCTCATCCCTACATCCTCATCTCTGATGCCCTCTCCTCTAGGAAGCTATCTCTGATACTCAGGCTGGGTCAGGCACCCAGTCTGGGCTCCCGCACCCCAGCCCCACTCACTCTGGGTCATCGCTGACTGGGGACAGGTCTGTCTGCCCTGCTGAACCTTGAGCTTGTGAAGGTAGAACTGAAGATTTCGTCTGTATTATTATATACTATTAGGTCCAGGAATCAGCCCAGAGGAAGAGTTTGGGGAACAGCTGTTATTATGAGGGAATGAATGAACTGAAGTTAAAGAAATAGGTTGAAGGTAGTTCTCTGACTGGGTCGATTATATTTGATCTTGATTTTCGAGGTTCCCAACAGCATGTCTTACTCAAAGGAAATTTTTTTAAAAAAGAATTAACACTCAGATACAGGGCTTTTTTTTTTAAATCCTCCAGGTCTCAGCTCAGATGTCCCCTCCTCCAAGAAGTCTTCCCTGCCTCCTCCTGGAAGGCTGTCAGGTACATCACGTGTCACTTCAGTTCATTTTGTATTTCCAGGCAGCTAGTGGTGAATTTCTAGAGAAGAGAATGGCAACCCACTCCTGTATTCTTGTCTGGAAAATCCCATCTACTGAGGAGCCTGGCGGGCTACAGGTCAGGGTGTCAACACGGATGCGACTGAGCGCATAGTGAACCTGGCGCTGTTTTATTAAGCTCTGGATAACCAGGAGCCACCATTATTGATTTTATTGTTGTAGCTGTTGACCATTATAATCTCAGTTCCTGGTCCCTTTAACGCTGACATTCTTAAATTGCCCCTCCCTGGCACTGCTTCTCCCTGGCAGCTCCCACACCCCCATCCTAGTGGGCTTTGAATGGAAAGAGGCGTAATTTTCAAGGGGATCTGGGGCCAGAGGGCGGGGCTTCTTCCTCCTTCCATGCCTTGGGGGAAACCCCAGGGTTCCAGGACGTCCGGGACTTTGGTTCTCTTTTATTGTTGTAGCTGTTGACCATTATAGTCTCAGTTCCTGGTCCCTTTAACGCTGACATTCTTAAATTGCCCCTCCCTGGCACTGCTTCTCCCTGGCAGCTCCCACACCCCCATCCTAGTGGGCTTTGAATGGGAAGAGGCGTAATTTTCAAGGGGATCCGGGGCCAGAGGGCGGGGCTTCTTCCTCCTTCCATGCCTTGGGGGAAACCCCAGGGTTCCAGGACGTCGGGACTTTGGTTCTCTCCGTGCCGGGAGGAGGAGGAAAGTAAAGCCTGGGGTAGAGGGCTGAGTTAGATGCAGCCAGAGTTCCTCCGCTGCCACCCTCGCTGTCAGTCCCGGGAGCCACTGTCACTGAAGTGCCTGTGAGTCGGCAGCTGGGCAGAGGGGAAGAGAAGAGAGCTGGAGAGGCTGCAGGCGAGTGAGGACCGGGCCATCGTGCGGAAGCCGGGAAGATAGCTCGGTGCTCTGAAGTCGGGTGTCAGGACCCATGGAGTGCGCTGACCCCCGGGGCCACCGCTGGGCAGGAATCCTGCTCTCAGGTGAGTGTCCAGCTCCCTTCAGGTGGGGAGGGAAGGGTGGGTGTGTACATGTGCACGAAAGAGACCCAAATAGAGACAAGAGAGAAGCAGAGACAGAGACAGGATTAAACATAAATACAAGAGACTGACAGAGACTTCCCCAGCAGTCTAGTCCACGCTCCCAACTCCCAGCGCAGGGGGCCCAGGCTCAATCCTTGGACAGAAAACTAGATCCCACATGCCTCAACTAAGACCCAGTGCAGCCAAATAAAATGAGACAGAGACTGACAAAGGGGGACAGAGAAAACAAAGACATATACACAGAGGAGCAGAGAGGGATGGAATCAGAGCCATAGAACCAGAGAGAAGCAAGAGACAGTGAAAATTACAGTAGAAACGTACCAGAGGGAAAAACAGAGCAGAGAGGGAGACTGAGGACAAAGAGCAAAAAAAAAACTCATCAGGGCTCCTCTGGGGGCTCAGTGGTCAAGAACCGCCTGCCAATGAGGGAGATGCAGGTTCGATCCCTGGTCTGGGAAGATCCCACAGGCTGCGGAGCAACTAATCCAGTGTGCTGCAGCTACTGAAGCTGCATGCCCTAGAGCCCGTGCTCCACAACCAGAGAGGCCACCATGGTGAGCAGCCCGGGCACCGCAGTCAGACGGAAGCCCAGGCAGCAACGGAGACGCAGCACAGCCATAAATGCACACATATCCACAGTGAATTGTTTGCAAAGAGAAAGCTTGTCAAGATTCATACAGATAAATAGATTCAGGGGAGTCGGGGCGGGGAGAGACAGAGAACCAGAGCTGGAGTATAACAGACAGGATGAGACCGGCAACGAGAGGTTATGCCAGCCCTGAGAGGCACGCCAGGCTCCTCTATCCCTCCCTGTCACCTGGAGTTTGCCCACATTCATGTCCATTGACTTGGTGATGCTGTCTAACCATCCCATCCTCTGCCACCCCTTCTTGGTTTGCCTTCAATCTTTCCCAGCATCAGGGTCTTTTCCAATGAGCTGGCTCTTCCCATCAGGTGGCCAAAGTATTGGAGCTTCAGCTTCAGCATCAGTCTTTCCAATGCTTGAGCCTATGGACTTCACCTCCAATAGCACTGAGGATAGAGAATTTCAGATGCTTTTCCATTGTCAGTTATTACAAGCACAGGAAGTAACAATGAAAATAATAGTAATAATAGCTGAGTGCTAATAATAGTGACTAACACTGAACTGTCACGTCTGATATCAGACCTCACAATAACCTGGTGTGCTAAGTTCTACCATTCTCCCCATTTTGCAGTTGAAGAAACTGAGGCTCACAAAGAGAACGCCCCTTGCCCATGATAATAGACAAAGTCCACTATCGTTATCAGAGTCCATATTTGCTCCCAAGAGCCCTTGTCTTTAACCCAAATGAGCAGGGGATAGGGCAATGCTTGATCTAAATTGGGGTCATCTGAGTGCTGGAGAAAGGCATGGCTGCCTGCCTTTGTTAACTGGGCTGATGGTTAGGGCAAGGACAGGAGTTTCAGGGTCAGCAGCACATGGCCATAGCTGCTGGGGTTGGGCATCCTCACCTATGCCCACAGTCTCTGAACGTTGATAAAACTGTGTGCAGAATGGCCAAATGGAAAACCGAAAGCTCATGCTCTCTCTTTCCCTTTTCTCCCCTCTGTGCAGAGGAAATCTCTGCCTGAGGGCAAGCAGTTAATTTCTCCCATCAAAGATAACAGAAGAAGTTCCCCTTTATTGGGAGCTGGCTCTGTGCCCATCTCTGGACCAGAGGAACTGCACAGTGTTGAGAGCAAAGTCTTTAGGAACTGGCAAGCCAGGTTCAAGTCTAGCTTCTGACGCTTACTATCCAGTCTTGGAAAGTGACTTCACTGATCTGAGCGTTTGTTTACCTCTCAGTGGAAGGAAGAGGCATTTTCCATGGAATGGGCATCACTGGAGAGAGCACAGTGACCCTCAAGGGATCCAGTTAAAACTGGTCAGTGTTCATTACCACCCACTCCAATCCTAAGAGGAAGACAATATTATTCCCATTTTAGAGCTGGGGAAACTGAGGCTCAGCAATGACAAAACATGCCTCAAGTCACATAGCCAGGAAGTAGTGAGTAAAAGTTAAGCCTCTAGGGGTGGAGGGCCCCATTCATGACCTCAGACCTCCCTCCAATTAGAAAGACCACAACTGGACACCCCCAATGCACCTTCCTCCCTGAAGGCCTCCTCTTTCCCCCTCCAGCCTACTTTTGACCGTGTGGAGCTTGGCAGCTGCAGCCCAGATCTCCCGTGATGCCATCACCCGAAGTGAGAAGGATATTGTTCTGTCTACATTTGGGGCCCCTTGGTTACCCCAGACTCATGGTAGATTCAGGGCACAGAAAACAAGGCTCTCATTCTGGTCTCTATCTCCACCCTCAAGTGCTCATCAGGGTTCCATGCCCAAAGTCCCAACAGGACAAACCTGATTGGCCCAGTCAGGCGACAACTGGTCCAATCAGTTGTGTTGGAGAGGGGGCGGGGGTTGTGAAGGGGTGGCTGCCCTGGCTGGGGCTAGGGAAAATTGGCTAAGAAGTGGTAGAGGGACCTGGTTGTTATCCCCAATACAAGCCTGACTTCTTTGCAGCCAGTAATAATTGACCCACCATCATGTCCCTGACCCTCTGTTTTATTTGCAACATCTCATTTACTGGGGGAGAGGAGACTTGAGGGTCCCAAGATCACACCTAGAATGAGAATAGATCCAGCATTGGAGGCCAGTCATTAGGATGAGACCGGCAACGAGAGGTTATGCCAGCCCTGAGAGGCACGCCAGGCTCCTCTATCCCTCCCTGTCACCTGGAGTTTGCCCACATTCATGTCCATTGACTTGGTGATGCTGTCTAACCATCCCATCCTCTGCCACCCCTTCTTGGTTTGCCTTCAATCTTTCCCAGCATCAGGGTCTTTTCCAATGAGCTGGCTCTTCCCATCAGGTGGCCAAAGTATTGGAGCTTCAGCTTCAGCATCAGTCTTTCCAATGCTTGAGCCTATGGACTTCACCTCCAATAGCACTGAGGATAGAGAATTTCAGATGCTTTTCCATTGTCAGTTATTACAAGCACAGGAAGTAACAATGAAAATAATAGTAATAATAGCTGAGTGCTAATAATAGTGACTAACACTGAACTGTCACGTCTGATATCAGACCTCACAATAACCTGGTGTGCTAAGTTCTACCATTCTCCCCATTTTGCAGTTGAAGAAACTGAGGCTCACAAAGAGAACGCCCCTTGCCCATGATAATAGACAAAGTCCACTATCGTTATCAGAGTCCATATTTGCTCCCAAGAGCCCTTGTCTTTAACCCAAATGAGCAGGGGATAGGGCAATGCTTGATCTAAATTGGGGTCATCTGAGTGCTGGAGAAAGGCATGGCTGCCTGCCTTTGTTAACTGGGCTGATGGTTAGGGCAAGGACAGGAGTTTCAGGGTCAGCAGCACATGGCCATAGCTGCTGGGGTTGGGCATCCTCACCTATGCCCACAGTCTCTGAACGTTGATAAAACTGTGTGCAGAATGGCCAAATGGAAAACCGAAAGCTCATGCTCTCTCTTTCCCTTTTCTCCCCTCTGTGCAGAGGAAATCTCTGCCTGAGGGCAAGCAGTTAATTTCTCCCATCAAAGATAACAGAAGAAGTTCCCCTTTATTGGGAGCTGGCTCTGTGCCCATCTCTGGACCAGAGGAACTGCACAGTGTTGAGAGCAAAGTCTTTAGGAACTGGCAAGCCAGGTTCAAGTCTAGCTTCTGACGCTTACTATCCAGTCTTGGAAAGTGACTTCACTGATCTGAGCGTTTGTTTACCTCTCAGTGGAAGGAAGAGGCATTTTCCATGGAATGGGCATCACTGGAGAGAGCACAGTGACCCTCAAGGGATCCAGTTAAAACTGGTCAGTGTTCATTACCACCCACTCCAATCCTAAGAGGAAGACAATATTATTCCCATTTTAGAGCTGGGGAAACTGAGGCTCAGCAATGACAAAACATGCCTCAAGTCACATAGCCAGGAAGTAGTGAGTAAAAGTTAAGCCTCTAGGGGTGGAGGGCCCCATTCATGACCTCAGACCTCCCTCCAATTAGAAAGACCACAACTGGACACCCCCAATGCACCTTCCTCCCTGAAGGCCTCCTCTTTCCCCCTCCAGCCTCACTTTTGACCGTGTGGAGCTTGGCAGCTGCAGCCCAGATCTCCCGTGATGCCATCACCCGAAGTGAGAAGGATATTGTTCTGTCTACATTTGGGGCCCCTTGGTTACCCCAGACTCATGGTAGATTCAGGGCACAGAAAACAAGGCTCTCATTCTGGTCTCTATCTCCACCCTCAAGTGCTCATCAGGGTTCCATGCCCAAAGTCCCAACAGGACAAACCTGATTGGCCCAGTCAGGCGACAACTGGTCCAATCAGTTGTGTTGGAGAGGGGGCAGGGGTTGTGAAGGGGTGGCTGCCCTGGCTGGGGCTAGGGAAAATTGGCTAAGAAGTGGTAGAGGGACCTGGTTGTTATCCCCAATACAAGCCTGACTTCTTTGCAGCCAGTAATAATTGACCCACCATCATGTCCCTGACCCTCTGTTTTATTTGCAACATCTCATTTACTGGGGGAGAGGAGACTTGAGGGTCCCAAGATCACACCTAGAATGAGAATAGATCCAGCATTGGAGGCCAGTCATGGAGCTGAGGGGTATCTGCCTGCAATTCCAACCCCTCCCTGTTTCTCGGGGTCCCTCTGTGACTGTATTTTGCTTGGTCTGTCCTTCACCTGTGTCTCTGCTTCTGTCTCCCCCTACTGTTTGTCCCTCTGTAGAACCTCTGGCCAAGCCCACCATTTCAGTCAGCCAGGGCACAGTCATAGAGCACAGGGAAAATGTGACCTTCTACTGTGACACCCCGGACGTCAACATCACCATCCACTGGGTCTCCAACCACCAGCCCCTGCCATCCCATGAGCGCATACAGCTGTCCACAGATGGCAAGACCCTCACCATCCTCACTGTCCAGCGGCAGGATGCTGGGACATACCAGTGTGAAGCTTGGGGTGTCCGCGAGGTCAAGAGCAGTGACCCCACCTACCTGATTGTGTACTGTGAGTCCCTTTCCATTCTCCCCAGCCCCTCAGCAACATCCACTTCCTCAGTGATGTCATCTAGTCTCACAGCTTCACATACCATCCAAATGAGGACTTGTCCATCCTTGAACTCCAGACACATAGCTGTTTGACATCTCTACTTGTATTCTCCTGGGGACGTCCAACGTGATGTGGCTAAAACTGAGCTCCTTAACTTTCGAATGTTTGATCCAAAACAATGCCTAAGAAGTGGTGAGGAAAGAGCAGTTGCCGGCATGCTTTATTTTTTTATGCATTATTTTTATTTTTGCTGCTCTGGGTGGCAGGTGGGCTTCTCTCGTGGAGCACAGGCTCAGGAGCACTTGGGCTCAGTAGTTGCAGCGCAGGCATAGTGGCCCCACGGCATGTGGGATCTTAGTTCCTCGACCAGGGATCAAACTTGCATCCCTGCATTGGAAGGCACATTCGTACCCAGTGGACTGCCAGGGAAGTCCCTTGCTGGCATGCTTTAAGTGTGTCTTTCAATCCTGGTTTACCCAGGGACGCATGTGACATATCCTCACTGTCAGACTCTAACATCTCCTTTGCAGTGGTTCCAGAGTTTGAGGGGAGAGAAAAGTTCTTGCTTATTGAATGCCTGGGTCCTCCAAGAGGGCTCTCTCACTGATGCTGTTTTGCTGCTACAATTGTTCTTGTCCTTCCAGATGGCCCTGACCCAGTCACGGTCAAGTTGGAGCCTGGTGTAGCCAATGGGGACACGGTTGAGGTGATGGAGGGCTCCAATGTGACCTTCTCGGCAGAAACTGAGTCTTACCCACGAGCTTCATATTCATGGTTTTTCCCCAATGACTCCAAGCCCATCATGAGTTTGTTCCTCAACATGATCAGTGTTACCATCCATGCCGTGTCCAAGGAACACGAGGGCACCTACAGGTGCTTGGTGTCCAACACTGCCACCCAGACGTCCCTCGTGGGTACTGTCGAAGTCCGCGTCCTTGGTGAGTCTCTGCCCCATTCCTCTCCTTTGTGTCTCTGAGAAGCAGGGCTGCACTGACGTCCTAGAGCTTGAGGAGGACGTAGAGGAGCGGGGCTTTCCCTTGTGGCTGGTGGCAGACTGTGTCTGGGCACAGAGAAGGACGTGGGTCCTTGTTTGGCTCCTCCTCCACAAGGCTTTGGGGGCTCCCTGGGGTGTTTGTCACTTTATTCTCATGAAGTGTGGAGGCGATTCTCTAAACATACAAACACTAACACAGCACTCACACACCCCATTCACACATGGACACACACACATGACAGTCACACATGCAGGGGACTTCTCTGGTATTCTGGCGGTTAGGACTGCGCTCCCAGTGCAGGGGGCCTGGGTTTCATCCCCGGCTGGGGAACTAGGACTCCTCATGCCGCATGACACGGCCAAAGAAAAGCAGTCAGGCATGCATCGCAGATACACACATGAGCACTGTAGACACATACAACTCACACACAACACAACTCACACACAACACATACAACTCACACACAATGCATACAACTCTCACACAACACATACAACTCACACACAACACATACAACTCACACACAACACATACAACTCACACACAACACATGCAACTCTCACACAACACATACAACTCACACACAACACGTATAACTCTCACACAACACATACAACTCACGCACAACACATGCAACTCACACACAACACGTACAACTCTCACACAACACATACAACTCACACACAACACGTATAACTCTCACACAACACATACAACTCACACACAACACATACAACTCTCACACAACACATACAACTCACACACAACACATACAACTCTCACACCGCACACACACAGCATACAAAAGCACATAACACACACACACATGACATATAACATGTACCCAACAGACACACACAATACATGAAACACACAGGACATAACATATCACACACACCACACATACACATAAAGCCCACGACATGTGCATAAACGTGTTCACACACAGGCAAAGCACATGCACAGTACTCACAAAACACACACATCTCAAATATGCGACGAACAATACCACAGACACACAACATATTCTCTCATAAAACATGTATACACACAAAACATAACATGCACACAATAGACATCCACAGCACATACCACAGACACTCGACATCCTCATGTCCAACACAGAAAACACCCCACATACCACACGTTTGACACCCTCAACACGTGCAGAACACACACAGTACATTACTGTACTTCACACATAGTAGTGAGATACCAGGCGTGTAGGCATGTACAGACATGTGCTGTGCTTGTAAATACACAATACAGCATGTACACAGAGCACATGCATCACCACAGACACATAACATATGCTCACGTACAGAAGATGTATACACACATGTACTTACTTGCACACAGAGCATGTGTGTGTATATATATATATGTATATATAGACACACCACCATGCCTCACAGCCACAATACTTGTATATACAACACACACATGTAGATGGACACAAAAGGGACTTCTCTGGTGGTCCAGTGGTTAAGTCCAGTTGCCAGCGCGGAGACAAGGGTCCAGGCCCTGGTCTGGGAAGATCCCTCATACCAGGGAGCTACTAAGTCCGTGTACCACAGCTACTGAGCCCGCACGCCCTAGAGCCCGTGCTCCACAACAAGAGAAGCCGCCACAGTGAGATGCCCACACACCGCAACTAGAGAGCAGGCCCCACACAACACAACTAGAGAAAGCCCTCATGCAGCAACAAAAACCCAGCACAGGCAAAAATAGACACAAAGCACACACTCACACACAAAACTCATCCATATACCACACTCTCCATACACAGAAAACCTGTAACATAGCCACATGTCACACAACACATGCTCATACACAAAAGACTTAGCTGCACCACCCACACAGCGCAGTCATATGCAAAGCACACACACACACACACATGCCACACACCACATAAACACACATCCCTGGGAAATCCTGTGGGCCCCATATAGGCAGGAGACTGGCATAGGGTGTCCCCGGACCCTGTCCCGTCTCTCTGTGTGTTTCCAGAAAGGGTGACCAAGCCTTACGTCATGCCCCCAAACCGGACTCTCGTGGAGGACACCAGCTCGGTGGTCCTGACCTGCCAGACCACCCACGAGGGAGTTGGAGTCCGGTGGTTCCTGGGGGACCAGCTCCTCCTGCCCAGCGAGCACCTGGTGCCCGACAACAGGGCCCTGGTCATCCATGGCCTTCGGCGGAATGACACAGGGCCCTATGCGTGCGAGGTCTGGAACTGGGGCAGCCGGGCACGGAGTGAAGCCCTGAAGTTGAACATCAGCTGTGAGTCGTCCCTCGCTTGGACCTTCCCCTCCTTCCTCCTCTCTGCCTTGCTGAAGTTCTTACTTCCAGCCACTCATCTCATAATTATCAAACACCTGCTCTGTGACAGGCATGTCTGAGTGGGAGACAAGGCCACCCTCACGGAGCTTTATGTTCTAGTCTCCCCCACCTGGGGGAGACAGACCATACCCAGGTAAACAAAGGGAAATCCATGCTGTGTCAGATGGGACTAAAGGCAGTGAGAAAGACAGGCAAGGCTGGGAAGTTGGGGAGGTACTGCAGTCCTGGCTGGGGGGGTCAGGAGAGGCTTCCTGGAGGAGGTGGTATGTGTGCAGCAAGAGGTAGGGAGAGAGCTGTGCAGGTGACCAAGGGAAGTGAGTTCCAAGGCTGGGGAGGTGGGACTCTGCTTGGCCTGTCAGAGGAATCCTCAGAGGCCAAGATGACTGGAGAGGTAAATTATAGGGAGAATGGAACAGAAGAAGCTGGGAGAGTGGGGGTAATAGCCACACAGGGTCCCGTGGGCCGTGGTGAGGACACTAGAGCTACAGAAGGCTCTGAGCAGAGGAGAGAGCGGACTAGACTGGGGTTTGCACAGAGTCTCTCTGGCCCTTGTCTAAAGGGATGAAACAGAGGAGAGGGAGGAGGTGATACAGTTGTTTTTGTCTGATTCCATGGAGAGGCAGACCCCAAAACGGGATTCAATGGGATTATATATGCAAGGATTTTCTTAAGGGAATGCTCTTGTGCAGAGAAAGTAGGGAAGGAGCCTCAAAAGAGTGGGATTGCCCTCAGACCAAGGTACTTGGAGCGAGGGAGGAAGACAGAGTACAGAGTTGGTGGGAGCATGTAGACCACCGTGGAGTCTAAGGAATGTTGTCAGGACTCTTGGGAGCCCAGGTCTCCCAGGAAGGGGTCTGCCTTACTTTCTCCAGCACTCTCAGGTACTGGCAGGGTGCAGCCCAGGAGAGGTCTGGGAGTGGACTGTGGGGTACCTCAGCTGGGCCCTTGGTCTTACCCATGGAGGTCTGTGAGGTGTCCTCTCGTGATAGCCACAGTCACCCATCAAGAAATGACGAGGCTGAGCCAGTGCCAGCTGTAGCAATCAGCTGGCACTTTGATATTTTAAATATCAAAGTCACAGGGTTTACTGCTAGTTGACATGAAGCAAGAGAGAAAGGGAGGAGTCAAGAATGACTCCAAGATTTTTTTTTTTTTTGGCCTAAGCTACCATCAGAACTGTAAGAACTATAAACATGTTGGAAGTTAGGGGCTACATGTCACAGGACACAGCAACAATTTCTGAAGCCTGGCTATCTTATGAGGCTCCCTTGTTAGAATTCACTTTTGCAAGGGTAGGGGTTTTTGGTTTTGATTTTAATTTTGTTTTGTTTTGTTTTGGACTTTGCCCCTCTGTGTTGTGAATTACATTCTGCTTGCTCAGCACCTAAGGGAGGAAAAGGAACCTTTTTCTCCTTCTCTTGCCGAGATTCCTTTCAGCAGCAGTTGGAAGGGCCTTTGACTCCCAGGAATTCCCTCAGTTAGAATTAAGAAGGGGGAAAAAAAGAAAGCAGAACTTCACGTGTGGAATTGAATGGGACAAAAGAGGTTATCTCACCAGTGGAGGATGGGAACATAATATTTTGCTCTGCACGCAGACGGACCCGATCGAGTGTACGTCACCAGAGGGTCGGAGACCCTGGCGGACACCACCATCAGTGCGAAGCTCAACTCCAGCATAACCCTGCAGTGTTGGGCTGAATCCCAGCCAGATGCTGAGTTTAACTGGACCCATGACAACACCAGTGTGTGCAAGGGGGAGCAGCTGGTTATCGAGGCCCTGACTTGGAAACACCAAGGGAATTACAGCTGCGCGGCTTCTAACTCTGTCACACTGCTGACCTGCTCTGCCTCAGTCATGGTCAGCGTCATAGGTGAGTCTTTCAGGCCTTCCCCTTGGGTCCAGGTGACTCTCTGATGCTGGCCCTAGCGCTCTGATCTTCCTTTACTAAGGACTGGAGTGTGGCACTGACTGTCCTGCATGGGCAGGTTCCTAGTCCAGAGCTGTTGAATTCCAGCCACTAACACTCAGTTCAGGACTTCCCTGGAGATCCAGTGGTTAAGACTCTGTGTGCTTCTACTGCAGGGGGCAAGGGTTCAATCCCTGGCCAGGGAACTAAGATGCTGCATGCTGCAAAGTGGTCAAAAAATAGAAAAAAAATCCGTGATCTCATTTCATCTTCAGAACATCCCTATACAGTAGGTACCATTTCCCCCACTTTGCAAATGAGGAAATGAAACTCAGAAAGAGTAGTTACTTTTGTCTGTGTCCACAGGACCCCAGAGAGTCAAAGGTGACTCAGGTTTCCAGTTGCCAAAGCCCTTTGCTGTGACGACCATATTTGATTCATCATCTTAATCAGTAACGTCATCACACCAACACTGACTGATCGCTTTCCATGGGTCTAAATACTTCACCCACTTCGAACATACTGAACCTTACATTTACTGAAATGAATACATATATGTTTAATCTTTTCAGCAACAATATGGAGTAGGCTTCATATTATCTTTGTGTTTACAGAAGAGCCAAAGGAAGCACAAAGAGGTTAAGTAGCATGGCCAGGGTCACACAGCTGAGATGTGAACTTAGAACATTTGACTCCAGAAATGATTCTATTACTACTACAAACTTCTGCCTCCCAATGGCTGGAAAACAAGTACTCATCAAATGACAGTGGAGATAAAGCCCCAAGATTGGGAATGAGGTTGGGGACAGGGATGAGGTCCTGATTCTCTCTCCTTGCCCAGGTCACCACTGGTCATCCCTGTCTATAGAGGTCATCATTGGCGTTACCGTCGGGATCTTGGCTGTCATTGCCCTGGGCATAGGGCTGGGCTGCTTCATATATGCCAAAGGGTAAATCTCAGAATGGGGTGAGGGGTGTGGCCCATGGGGGACCTGCCCAGTAGAAGGGTTGCTGACCATGGTGCTGAGTGGTGCCTGTTGGGAACTGAGAAGGTTTGGGACGTTGCCCAAAATGGACATAGGATGTGGGTGGAGCCTGTGGAGATGGGCCAGGACTAGAGGCATAGTGAACAAGGGTCTTGGGGTTTCAGGCTCTCAAGGAGAACAACAGAGGATACCGTCTATGAGAACACGACACCCACTTCTGAAGAGCGTCACCCTGAAGAGCTCGGTCACAGTAAGTGACTCCATAGCTGATACCCAGGGCAGCAGTGAGGTCTGGAGAAGAGGCTGGTGCAGAGAGCCCAGGCTTCTGCTCCCAGCTTCGCCCCTGGGTCACTATGACATCATGGGCAAGCCCTGTAGTCTTGGACCCTCTGTGTCCCCATCTGGAAAATGGGTGAGATCAGGGTCGAGAACTCTGAGGAGTTCTGCCTGTCCCAACAGCCACAACATAAATACAACAACGTACCGCCATTCTAGTCTTTCTCACTCTCAGAAAACTTTGTTCATGGATTGCTCTCAGCAGAGAGAATCAAGCATGACACTCCTCCCTGCTAAATTCAAAACAAGTCTCATTGTCCATCTCAATATAGTACCTCATGCAGCCTTCTCTGACCAAAGGCAAAACAAAACATCTTTGCTATGTCTGGTCTAAGATTCTGGTAAGAGGGGCTCATGAAGCAGAAGTCCTCTGGGGATTGTCCAATTCAGCTCAGTTTTACAGAAAAGAAAACCAAGGCCAGGAAGGATATATGATAAACACAGGCTACAGAGGACCCTGGTGCACCTGGGGCTTGGTTTAAAACTTCTGCCCTCATCTGTGTCATCAAACAGCCTTATCTAACCCAGAACTTGATTTCCAAGACCTTCCCAGGTCAGGATCACTGAAGATGTGATGGGGTAGTCCTGGGGATAAAAGAAGGAAGGTTTCTGCCACATCCTTCCTGGGGATAGAAGTGCCCTGCCTGGACAAATCGCCCCTTCCCTCATGCATACGTGCATGCTCAGTCGCTTCAGTCATGTCCGGCTCTTTGTGACCCCATGGACTGTAGCCCACCAGACTCCTCTGTCCATGGGATTTTACCAGCAAGAATACTGGAGTGGGTTGCCATGCCCTCCTCCAGGGGATCTTCCCAATCCAGGGATCGAACCCACGTCTCCTGCATTGCAGGTAGATTCTTTACTGCTGAGACACTGGGAAGCCCCTTCTTCCCTCATATCTCTCCCTAACTCCAGCCTTGGGCTGGCATTCACTTTCTCTAGACTGGCCCATGCCTGTGTATGCCAATGTACCTGCCGTTCAAGGCCAGATTCCAGTCAAAAAGGTGGGTAATTCTCCAGAGGCACCCCCTCTATGCCCGTGACTGTCCGGCACTTCCCCAGCCCAGCAGGGCTGTTACGTCTCACCTCTTGGGGTGGGGGTGAAGTTCAGACATGTTCTCTTAAGGATGCCCAGCCAGTGGTAGCTTGGGTCCCTACTTTCTCTGGGGATCTCAATACCTTCCATGGCTTTTTCATCTCTTCTCCTTGTTTTCTTTGTCTTTTGCTTAACAATGCCTAACCTGGAGCCCCCTCTGGGAATCAGAAGAGATGTAACTGCCTCTGAGGCCTGAGCTATTTCCAAGGATATCCAGGGGTGATCTTTTATCCCAGGCCTCAGGACCTCTTCACTATTTTCTTTTCCCCCCAGATGCTGCCAGTAGACCCTCCAGAGCAATTATATGAGGTAGGTTGGCCTTGCTTGTTTTTATTAAAGAAGTTGCAAAGGAATACAATCTGAGGATGTTATATTTGACAAGTATGAGAAATCATCTTGTCTAGATCTTCCATTGAGCTTTGCTGGGCCAGGAATGGGAAGAAAGTGGCTCTGGGGCTCACAGGGAGCTGGGCTAGATTCCTTTTAAAAATATATTTATTTGTTTATTTGTGGCTGTGCCGGGTCTTAGTTGCAGCACACCAGGTTTTCGTTGCAGCGTGTGGGATCGGTGTGGTAGTGTGGTAGGTTCCTCTGGAGTTGTGGCTCAAGGGCTCCAGAGTACATGGGCTCAGTAGTTGCAGTGTGGGCTTAGTTGCCCCAAAGCCTGTGGGATCTTAGTTTCCCACAGGGATCGAATCCACATCCCCTGCATTAGAAGGCGGATTCTTAACCGCTGGACCACCAGGGAAGTCCCTGGGCCAGAGTCTAGGAGTCTAGCTCCTGCCTGATGCTGCTTCCGCTTCAGTGCTTGCAGTGGGGTTGCAGATAAGCTAATGCCGCCCCGCAAGTGACGGGATGCAGAGGAAGTTTTGGAGTAGAAGTTGCAGACGTAGCCAGGTGAAAAGGAAGCGTTCTGGTCCTAGCCCTACTTCTGCTTCTGATCCTTTGAGAGAACCTGGCTGGGAATCTCTTTGTCTCTGGATCTCTGAAGAGTGCAAGTTGACACTTTCCAGATGCTGTGGTTCTAAGACAAACTGCTTGTGGGCCCTAACTGATCTCTTTGTTCACTTGCAGCGGATATCATCTTCCGCTAACCACGGCGAGTATTCTCATGGCCCCAGGAAGCCATCCTCCAAACTTGCATTGCATCCCTTGGTCCCAACTCCACAAAAAGAAAATGCAGAGTCAAACTATGAGGTATTTTTATGCCACACAGAGTCTTTGGACACACGGAGAGCTGCCACCAATCTCCCTTTTCCTCCTTGCTAAAGAGTCTGTAGGATAACCTATCAAGAGATCTCCTTTCAAAAATCTTTTCAATCCCTTTGGACCCCCTTCCATCCTATCACTTTCCGGCTCACTTCATTTCATCCCCTTCCTGTCCATGCACTTCACTCCATCCCATGTCTCCGTTACACTCATCTTCACTCTCCCCGTTTAACTTTCCACCCACTTAGTTTCATCTGTTCTCAGCTTATTCCAGCCGCTTCCTCTCCAGGCCATCTCTGCTTTTTGGCTTCATTCCATTCCACTCCCTCTCACTCCATTTCTTTCCATGAAATTCCTTTTATGTCCTTCCCACTTCTTCTGTTCCTCTTCGTACTTCCCATTCCATCCCGGGCCGTCGCTTCCCACCACTCAGTGCATCCCTGTGCGTCCCATCCCATTCCGTTCCGCTTCATCCATAGGGTCACGTTGCTTCTTTCTTTCTTTCCTTTCCATTCTTTCCCACTTCTCCCTATTACCTTTTATTCCTTGTTATTTTTCCTTTTTAATCCTGCCTGTTCATTTCTTCCACATTCCATCTCTGTCCGTCTTAATCCTGGTTATCACCTTTCCATTTCCATACCATACTTTCATTCATTACTCTTATTATTCCACCTTCATTTCATTATCATTTTACTTCATTTCCATTCTTCCCCTTCCTGTTCCCTATCACCCCTGTCCTTTCCACCTGCATATTTAATCCACTCCTTTCGTTTTGTTTCCTACGAGTCCACCCCTTTCTAGTCAGTGTCCTGCTCACTTTCACTTCCATTTGGTCAGCTTTCATGGCATTCCACCACATCCCATTTCTTCTCATTCCCGTCTTTCTTTCATTGCCTCCTCATCCCTTCCCCTGCCATTCAGTTCTGTTTCATTATTTTCTGTTCCCTTTCATTGCATTGTCTTCCGTTCTGTTTCTACTTTAAAAAAATTATTTGATTGAAGTCTATTTGATTTACTTCACTAAGATAATGTGGTGTTATCTTCTTTACAGAAAAGTGATGCGGCTATACATAGATATTTGTATATATATGTATCCACACACACACACACACACACACACACACATAATAGTTTGCATCTCCTAATCTCCAACTCCCAATCTACCCCCCACTCTTCTGTTTCCTGTTCATTCTTCTTTAATCCATCCCACCCTGTTGTACCACATTCCATTCTGCTCCATTACCTGTCACATGAACCATTCTCAAAAGATGTGAATGTCTAACTATCTTCAGGATTTTTAATAAGAAAAACAAACCCCTTGACAGTAGTTCAGATTAATTAAAGTGGGGATTAGTTGAGAAAACACTGAGGAATCTCAGGTAACCAGTGTCAGAAATTACTTGTGGACCTCATGGGGATTAGAATCAGGAAGTTTTTCTCTCTTATGGCTGCTCATTTTTTAAAAAATAAGGAAAAGTATTTATTTGTGCCTTGGACATTTTAATAAGGGTGGTTGCTCATTTTTGCTGATCCGTGAATTTGTTCCATTTTCCTTGGTTCAGATTGAATTCCTATGCAAGCTTCCTGGTCACTGCTCCTCTATAACTTCAAATTATATATGACAACACCCTCTGCTACTTTCTAAAGGTTTCTAGGTTCAGATTCTTCAGGAGAAGCACAGTTGTTCAGGCCATTGTATGGATTGTGCTGACGTTTGTCAGCTCTCTGATTAGCTGTGAACTGGTACAAACATAGCCTATTAGGTCTCCCTCTTCATCAGGATCTAAGGGAAAGGAGTCTCATACGTTTCTTTTTATCAGTGGAGCAAAAGCTGTTCCACTAAACTTCCTCTTATGTCTTCTTGGGTCGGGATGCTGTCATGTGGCACTTGTTGCAAGGAAGGCTGAGAAAATTACTTGTTATCCTTCCCAGTCTCTCCAATAGAAGCAGGCAAGAGGGAAAATAGAGGAGGAGTGTTAGGTCAGCCACCTCCATGTCCGCTACCTTCTGAAGGGATGAGACGGAGCAAACGATGCACTGGGTTTGGAGTAGAGTGTCCTGAGTTGAGGAGCATCAAGGGAAAAGGTCCTGAAGTGAATGTATTTTTTATCCGTTGCTGCATAAAGAATTACCATAAGCTAGCAGCTTAAAACAACACACATTTAGTATCTCACAGTTTCCTGGATCAGGAGTTCAGGCAGTTCTCAGATGGATCTTCTGCAAGGCTGCAAAAAAGGCGTTGGCCAAGTCTCAGGTCTCATTTGAGGCTCTACTGGGAAGGGATCCACGTCTGAGCTCTTAGGGTTGTTGGAAGCACTCGGTCCCTTGCTGTCATAATGAGGGCCTCTTGCTGGCTGTCAGCTGGAGGCTGCACTCGGTCCTTTCAGTGCTTTCCATAGGCAGCTCACAACATTGTATCTCGCTTCCTCAAAGCCAAGACAGATGTCACACTGTTATATAACAGAATCACATAATGTAAGCAGATACCTCCTGTCACCTTTGCCATATTCAAATGGTTAGATGCAAGTCACAGGTCTTGCCCTCAAGGGGAGGTTTGCATCAGGGCATGAAAACCAGGGGACTTCCCTGGTGACTCAGATGGTAAAGAATCCTCCTGCAGTGCAGGAGACCCAGGTTCGAGCCCTGGGTTGGGAAGATCCACTGGAGAAGGATATGGCAATCCACTGTAGTCTTCCTGTCTGGGAAATCCCATAGACAGAGGAGTCTGGTGCACTACAATCCATAGGCTGGCAAAGAATCTGTCACAACTGAGGGACTAAGCACAGATGCGGGCAGGAATACCAGGAGGTGAGGATTATTGGGGTCACCTTAGACTCTGTCCTCCACAATGGGGAAGCAAAGGCCATTCCAGGTATGGAAAGATGTCAGCATGACTGAAGTACAATGATGAAGATTTGGGGAATTTTTGAGGTTGAGAAAAGAGAATGCCAGAGAGTTTGAGCCCCTACAGCAAGTAGCCCAGGAAAGCCCACCAGAACTGGAACTTACCTCTTTTCTTTGTGTAATAGGTGCTTGTGAATCCAGAACACAGTATCTACTGCCAAATCAACCGTCCCACCTAATGGAAGCAGAGATCCTTTCTCCAGAAATCCTAAAGAAGTCATGCTCAATCATATATTCAATGATGGTTATTACATACACATTATATTCCATCCATCCTCTTTGCAAACCTTGTGACATTCTGTTTCAATGTCTTTTTCAGGCTCTAGACCCTAGCTCTCACCAAATCTTAAGCTTTGGGCTCATGTTTCTTTAACAGCAATAGAAACAAGTCAAAAGCCACCCAGAATTAAAGGATCAAGGTCTGATACCCAGAAGCTGGGAATGTTATAGTGTTTACTACATACATTGTTGATGGACACAGCAGGCAGGGAGAAGTATGAGCCTGAGTCAGCCAGAGTGGAGCATGGGATGTACCCACGGGTCAGACAAGCAGTCTCTTTTCAAATCATGGTAGAGGATAAGGAACAAGGAGCTGTTAAGAGATGACAAGAGAAAACACAGAATGAAGCATGAGAATGAGGCACCTAGGGAGGTGCAGGCACGAGATGCTTTGAATCCCAAGAGACTCAGGGATGGAGATGTGAGGATGAGATTTGCTAAAGGGAGCAAGGAGTCCAGGATGACTCCCAGGTTTCTGGCCAGAGCAACTGGACGACAGTTTCTTCAGGCCACTCTCTGAAGCAACAATGGGGAAGGAGTAAATCTGGAACAGAGAGAGAAATCAAGAATTTGGTTTGACACGTCAAGGATCAAGCAGAGAATCAAGCAGCAAATGTTCATAACAGTCTAGGTAGTTCCCTTTCCAGCTCCGGCCCCAAACGCAGCAGCCATCATGATGTTGATGCCCAAGAAGAATTGGATTGCCATTTATGAACTCCTTTGTAAGGAGGGGGTGATGGTGGCCAAGAAGGATGTCCACATGCTGTTATCACTCGGAGCTGGCAGACAAGGACGTGCCCAATCTGCACATCTTGAAAGCCATGCGGTCTCTCAAATCACGAGGCTATGTGAAGGAACAGTTTGCCTGGAGACACTTCTACTGGTACCTCACCAACACAAGCATCCTCCAACCTGCCCCCTGAGATTGTGCCTGCCACCCTGCACCACAGCCATCCTGAGACTGGCCGGCCACGGACCAAAGGTCTACAAGGAGAGCGACCTGCAAGGCTCACGCAAGGGGAAACCGACAGAAACACCTACAGACAAAACGCCGTGCCCTCTGGTGCCGGCAAGAAAGCTGAGGCTGGGGCTGGGTCAGCAACTGAATTCCAGTTTAGAGGTGAATTTGGTCATGGATGTGGTCAGCCACCTCAGTAAAGTTGAAAGAGATTGCTTTGTATTGAATAGACCTGTAAATAGAAAAAATTTTTTTTTAAAGTCTAGATAGAGCAGGGCTGGAAATATACATTGGAAATTGTCAGTGGGATTTGAAGTTATGGGGTTAGAGGAGATCTTGTGTCAGGGGTCCCCAGGACCACCCTCAGGCTCAGTGATTTGCTAAAAGGATTCACAGGACCTCCAAGTTGTTATGATCATTGTTATAGCTCATGACGGCAAAAGGACAGAGAATAAAATCAGCAAAAGGAAAAGGTACAGATGGTGAAGTTTGGAAGAAACCATGTTCCTCAGTTTCCAGGAAGTTGACCAAGAACTAGTCCTTGGAAATAGGCTTTTTGAGGGAAATAGGTAGGGTTTGAGCAATTCAGACCTGCTGAATTAACCTTTTCCTCTACAGATCCCAAAGAGAGTAGATGAAGACAGAGATGAGTATGGGCTGACAAACTAAGCTCTGGTCGCTCCAACATTTATAGTTTGAGGCAGAGGATTCAGCAAAGGAAAAGGACTGTCCTTTTTATCCTGCTGAGAACTTCCTCCTCTCTTCCCTCGAATATCAGAGAGACAGATTACACTCTCCCTCTCCCTTATCTTTGTCTTTGAAGCAAATGAATTCATAACTTCCTTGCTCTTCCATAGTTGTTGAGCCCTCACCCAATTCCTGGCCAATAGAACCTCAGTATGAAACTTGGGTCTCAGCCAATCCTCAAGCAACTGAGAGAGAAATCTCTGGGTTAGATGGTCATCTGTGTAGAATGAGTTTGTTCCTCAGGAGTAGCTATTCCAAAGTCTGTAATATTCAGGTTAGGTCAGGGATTCAGGTGCTCTTGCAAGTAAATATTACCATCTTATTCGTTTTTAAAGAAAAAAAATGGCGAAACAGAAGACAAAGTCAGTTTTAAGCTATAAAGTACTAGTGCTTTAATGTCTGAATATCTTGAAGTGAAAAAAACACAATGAAAACAAAAAAGTGAACAGAAAAAAGAAGATGAGAGAACACTCCAAAGACCCCATTGTGATTTTGTCTTATTATACTAAATCTGTAGATCAGTCTACAATATTTGACCTCTTTACAACACAACCACTGTAATGTAGCATTTGTATGTCTTTTATCTCAGTAGTTTTCGAAGGCTTCTACTAATGTCTCTATATATTTTACTAAATTTATTTGTAGGGCTTCTTTTTGCTTCTCGTATAAATAAATGTGAACCTTTCTCTGTCTTTTTAAAAAATTATTTTATTTACTGGCTGTGCTGGGTCTTCCTTACTCCTTGGGCTTCTCTCTAGTTGTGGTGAGCGGGAGCTAGTCACTAGTTTTGATGGTGAGCTTCTCTTGCTGAGCATGGGTTCTAGGGCCCACAGGCTTCAGTAGCTGCAGTTCCTGGGCTCTAGCACAGGCTCAGTAGATACACTCCATGGTATGTGGGATCTTCTTGGAACAGGGATTGAACCCATGTCTTCTGCATTGGTAGGCGGATTCTTTATTGCCGAGCCACCAGGGAAGCTCCTTTATCTGTCTTGTTTGTAAACTAAGTATTGCTTATGCAGAGGAAAGATCCTGGTATGTAGGCAAGGGGCAAATTGTGTAATGTAGAAATTAAGAGCATGGATTCCAGAGTCAGACTTTTCTCTTTTATTGTGCTAAAAGTTACATAATTTAAAACATACTATCTTAACCATATTTAACCATACAGTTCAATGGCACTAAGTGCATTGATATTTTGTGAAAATCTCACCGTCTTCCATGTCCCGAATTTTTCACCTCCTAAACTGAAACTGTCCCCATCCCATGTTTCTACCAATGTACTTTGCAGAGTCAGACTTCTTGAACTCAAATACTAATTCTGCCCTTACAGTACAACCTGTTACTTAATATTACTGGGCTTCAGTTTCATTTTCTGTAAAAGGGAGTATCTGGTTTAAAATACCGGCAAGGAAGAGATGAAATTACTATCTGTAGATGACTGGCTCACTAGAGAAGCCAGGAAAATCAAATGGAATACTATAAGAATTCAGAACATTTCAGGAGGTTAACCAGATACAAAATAAATACTTAAAAAAAAAATCAACCACAATAACCAGCTATAAGAAACTTTGGGGGTAGAGATTACATTTCAAACAGCAGTAACTTTTTTGTTGTTAAAGTCAGATTCACGTGAGGAAAACTACAGTTTCTTGATAGTATTAAAGGAGAAAGCTTAAAAATAAAGCTGTATGAAAATACGTTTCCAACCGCATCCCGTTTTTACTGTCATTCCTGAACGTCAAGCCGAGCCCAGGGCCGGCCTTTCCCAAGACAGCCACTTCCCATGCATCGGTCTTTTGGCCTCCATTTCCGATCTGGCTCCTAGTTTCAACGCCGCGCAAAAACTCGGACGCGCACACTCGCACCCCTCAGCAGCTAATTCAGTTTTCACTCCTGGCTCTTGTGCGGCCACCTCCCGCGTCCACTCGGGGTATAAAGCTTAAACCACCGCCAAATCACCGCCCGCACCGCCGAGGCTTCTGGGAATTGTAGTTCCGGCTCGCAGAGTCCAAACGCACTTCCGGGTTCGGCCAGAAGTGCCGCCATTGTCCCGCGCGCGGACGCTTGCAATCTCCGTGCACCTCGGCCCTTTGGCGGTTAAGCCGAGCGGCCTTGTGGATGCCGACTAAGGGAGGGGATAGAACTAGCTTAAGGCTGGTATTTGTAGGGCTTCTTTTTGCTTCTCGTATAAATAAATGTGAACCTTTCTCTGTCTTTTTAAAAAATTATTTTATTTACTGGCTGTGCTGGGTCTTCCTTACTCCTTGGGCTTCTCTCTAGTTGTGGTGAGCGGGAGCTAGTCACTAGTTTTGATGGTGAGCTTCTCTTGCTGAGCATGGGTTCTAGGGCCCACAGGCTTCAGTAGCTGCAGTTCCTGGGCTCTAGCACAGGCTCAGTAGATACACTCCATGGTATGTGGGATCTTCTTGGAACAGGGATTGAACCCATGTCTTCTGCATTGGTAGGCGGATTCTTTATTGCCGAGCCACCAGGGAAGCTCCTTTATCTGTCTTGTTTGTAAACTAAGTATTGCTTATGCAGAGGAAAGATCCTGGTATGTAGGCAAGGGGCAAATTGTGTAATGTAGAAATTAAGAGCATGGATTCCAGAGTCAGACTTTTCTCTTTTATTGTGCTAAAAGTTACATAATTTAAAACATACTATCTTAACCATATTTAACCATACAGTTCAATGGCACTAAGTGCATTGATATTATTGTGAAAATCTCACCGTCTTCCATGTCCCGAATTTTTCACCTCCTAAACTGAAACTGTCCCCATCCCATGTTTCTACCAATGTACTTTGCAGAGTCAGACTTCTTGAACTCAAATACTAATTCTGCCCTTACAATACAACCTGTTACTTAATATTACTGGGCTTCAGTTTCATTTTCTGTAAAAGGGAGTATCTGGTTTAAAATACCGGCAAGGAAGAGATGAAATTACTATCTGTAGATGACTGGCTCACTAGAGAAGCCAGGAAAATCAAATGGAATACTATAAGAATTCAGAACATTTCAGGAGGTTAACCAGATACAAAATAAATACTTAAAAAAAAAATCAACCACAATAACCAGCTATAAGAAACTTTGGGGGTAGAGATTACATTTCAAACAGCAGTAACTTTTTTGTTGTTAAAGTCAGATTCACGTGAGGAAAACTACAGTTTCTTGATAGTATTAAAGGAGAAAGCTTAAAAATAAAGCTGTATGAAAATACGTTTCCAACCGCATCCCGTTTTTACTGTCATTCCTGAACGTCAAGCCGAGCCCAGGGCCGGCCTTTCCCAAGACAGCCACTTCCCATGCATCGGTCTTTTGGCCTCCATTTCCGATCTGGCTCCTAGTTTCAACGCCGCGCAAAAACTCGGACGCGCACACTCGCACCCCTCAGCAGCTAATTCAGTTTTCACTCCTGGCTCTTGTGCGGCCACCTCCCGCGTCCACTCGGGGTATAAAGCTTAAACCACCGCCAAATCACCGCCCGCACCGCCGAGGCTTCTGGGAATTGTAGTTCCGGCTCGCAGAGTCCAAACGCACTTCCGGGTTCGGCCAGAAGTGCCGCCATTGTCCCGCGCGCGGACGCTTGCAATCTCCGTGCACCTCGGCCCTTTGGCGGTTAAGCCGAGCGGCCTTGTGGATGCCGACTAAGGGAGGGGATAGAACTAGCTTAAGGCTGGTCTGTCGTGTGCAGAGTCGTGGCAGAGAATTGCCTAACCGAGCTCGTCTTGCCGCAGAGCTGTGGTGGGCACTGAAGCTGTGACAGGCCCTGCCTGGCCCTCGAGCTGGTGGACGCTCAGGTTGGTAGTGGGGTGGGCAACGCCGGGTGCCTGGTGCGCGCATGCGCAGGGTCTAGGCGGGTGGCTGGGACTGAGTATGTGGGTGGGGGATCTGGGACCTGCGTAGGCGGTGCTTCAGCCTCAGATCACAGAAGTTGGTGGTGATGCTGGGACAACTGCACATCCCGGTACTGTGCTCTGCGCGCGTCCCAGGTGCGACGCACGCAGGGGCCCGGGGAGATTGGTGGAGAAAGCCGTCTGGGTGCAAGTTCAGGGTACAGCTGCATTGTGAACTCACACTGTACTGTTTGAGTGAGGATCCAGGGGGGCTGAGGGATGGGTAGAGAGAGCAATGGGGCAGGGATGGCTTGTGGAGGCGGAGATTTGCCAGGAGCTGTTCGAGTCTCAAACCCAGAAACATCGAGCCAGTACACAGACAGCAGGTCCACATTCAGGGCCTAGGAGGGACTAGCAGGTACTGTGTTTGTCAGGGCGACCTCCAGCCCCATGCTGGCCGTGTTTTGGATTCAGCGGTGATGGGGGGTTGATGGGGGGCCTAGGAGGATTTTGAGTGGTGGGGAGTCTGCCCTGGCACTCTTCTGGTAGGGGCCCACCGATCCCAGGAGGGAGGAGGTCGTGGGTGCAGCTGAGCTCTGTGCTTATGCTTGGCTTTTTGAACAGGAAGTGAGAGGCAATCGACAGGTGCTGGAGGGTCAGTGGAAGGATAGGATCCTGGGAGGGGCACGGCTAAGTAATGAACTTCACGCAGTTAATCAGGTGTTTGGATCCTCAAGCCCAGGGGGCTACATGGTGGCTCAGTGCTAAAGAATCCACCTGCAGTGCAAGAGACAAAGGTTCCATCCCTGGGATAGGAAGATGCCCTGGAGAAGTGAAGGGCAACCCACTCGAGTATTCTTTCCTAGAAATCCCATGGACAGAGGAGCCTGTGGGTTTACAGTCCATGGGGTTGCAAGAGTCAGACATAACTTAGCAAATAATCAACAACATCAAGCCCAGAGCCTGCTGTTTGCCCTAGGAAGAAGTGCTGATTTGGGTCTGCAGATTCAGGTTGAGGGTGGCAGGTGGACACTAGGGGATCCTCAGTGTGCTGGGTGTTTGTAGGAGTTGGAGGGGCTGGTCCCAGGATCCAGAGGGACAGAGACTGATTCATGCTGCAGATTTTGGTGATGGGTGTAAGGTGGAGCTTGGGCACATGGTGGGCTTCCAGGTAGGTGGTCCAGAGGCCCCAGACACTGGAACATCCAGTGGAACTGCAGTTTTGGCCTGGGAGAGGGACTAGTGACTAGGTACAAGCATAGCTATTCAGGCAAGACTCTTATCTGGGCAGGAGCTTCTAGAAACACAGTTGCCATGGAGACTGCATCCCTGAGGCAGAGGCTGATGGTGGGGTGTGGCCCACAGTGGACCTACAGAAGGATGCTATACTCAGGGCTTCTCCTCTTGCAGCTCAGGATCTCAGACCCCTGCCTGTGCCTGGAGGAGAGCATGGAAGAGCAGGATGAAAAGCCCCAAGGGTCCCTGAAGGCCTGCATGCAGGTGAGTGAAGCTTCCCTTCTCCTGGCAGTCCAGAGTTTGCTCCCCCTATGCCTCACAGTCTGATCCTCTGGGCATAGGAGGCTGTCTGGCTCTTTGTCATGTTTTGGGGCTTCTGGTCCCTCCCAGTCAACAAGCTTCTAACACTTTTTATTCATTTTATGGAGCTCCCTACACTTCCTCACCCTTTTAACCCAACTAACTCTTTCTGGAAGGAATTTGGCATCTCGTATCGAAAGCACTGGGCTTCCTTGGTGGCTCAGTGATAAAGAATCTGCCTGCCAGTGTAGGAGACGTGAGTTCAGTCCCTGGGTGGGGAAGATGCCCTGGAGAAGGAAATGGCAACCCACTCCAATATTCTTGCCTAGAGAATTCCATGGACAGAGGAGCCTGGCTGACTACAGTCCATAGGGTTGCCAAGAGTTGGACACCACCGAGCAACTAAACAACAGCAATGCAAAGCCCTTAGGGTACTGTTTCCCTCTTAACCAGCAACTCACAGCTTTGCTTGGGAATAGCAGTTGGAAAGAAATTTCAAGAATATTCAATGAGTTAAATGAGTCATAGTAAGACCTTGAATGGGATTCACTATAGCTACTGATAGGCTGAAAAAATATTTATGATCTGTGTTAAGTAAATAGCATTTCAAAATGCTTTTACTAAAGGGGTGTAATTTGCATGTACATGGAAAATATGTTATACATTTATCAGTTAACAAAGATTATCTGTAAGTTGTATTCCAAGTGACTTTCTGTTTTCACTTAGCTCTATTTTTGTCCTTTTATGCAGTGCATTTTAAGTCTAGGAAATAAACAGTTTAAAGGATTTTCCTACAGTACATATTCTTTGAAAACATTTCATTTATTTTAAATGTTAAATTAGGGGACTTCCCTGGTGGTCCAGTAATTAAGACTTCTCTATCCAATGCAGGGGAGAAAGCAATGGCACCCCACTCCAGTACTCTTGCCTGGAAAATCCCATGGATGGAGGAGCCTGGTGGGCTGCAGTCCATGGGGTCGCTAGGAGTCGGACATGACTGAGCCACTTCACTTTCACGCATTGGAGAAGGAAATGGCAACCCATTCCAGTGTTCTTGCCTGGAGAATCCCAGGGACGGGGGAGCCTGGTGGGCTGCCGGCTATGGGGTCGCACAGAGTCGGACATGACTGAAGCTACTTTGCAGCAGCAGTGAGTGAAGTCAGAAAAATTAGTTAAATTAGAATTTCACCTTTCCCTTCCTGAACAGTTCAGTCCTGAAGCTGATATGTGGGGCAGAGCCAGGTAGGTGTCTGCAGCTAAGGGAGGGCTGCCTACCGTGGGGCGTCACAGCCTGATCAGGGTGACGAGGGTGTCCATGTGTGGGGGTGTCAGTGACCAAGCAGGGTGAGGGAGGTGCATCAGGAGTCCGAGCCCAGGTCAGGTGAGGTAAGTGCCCATACGGAGGAGGAGGTGCTCGTTTGGGGTGACAGGAACAGAGCTGGTGAGGACTTCCCGAGAGTGGATGCACCAGTGTGGGTAGCCCAAGTGCACTGGGGGTGTCCACGCACGGGCTGGTCCAGCTTGGGGTGTCTGCGCCACAGCAGGGTGAGACAGGCGCCCGCGTCTGGGGTGGAGGTGCATCCTGGTGTGGCATGTCGCGGCCTGAGCAGGCAGAGAACGTCTACACCTGCTGCTGCTGAGTCGCTTTAGTCGTGTCCGACTCTGTGCGACCCCATAGACGGCAGCCCGCTAGACGCCTCTGTCCCTGGGATTCTCCAGGCAAGAACACTGGAGTGGGTTGCCATTTCCTTCTCCAATGCATGAAAGTGAAAAGTGAAAGTGAAGTCACTCAGTCGTGCCCGACTCTTAGCGACCCCATGAACTGCAGCCCACCAGGCTCCTCCGTCCAGGCAAGAGTACTGGAGTGGGGTGCCATTGCCTTCTCCGATCTACACATGAGAGTGCTCCAGTGTGGAGTATCAGAGCTCAGGCATGATGTTAAGGGCATCGACACAGAGTCCACATCCAAGTGGCAGAAGAGGCTTGCAGAGTCAGAGCCCGGGCAGCATGACAAGGGCTTCTTGGCAGAGGCCGGCCTCCTGTTGAGCAGCAGCGTCCTGGTGGGCCAAGAGGTGCCTGTGTGGGCGAGAGTGTAGCAGTGGAAATGGGAGATCAGTTACTTATAGAGAAGTTGATCAGATAAGTAAATCTAAGAAGGGTCATGGTGAAACCACTTTAGGCCAATCCTAAGGGAAATCAACCCTGAATATTCACTGGAAGCACTGATGCTGAAGCTGAAGCCCCAGTATATAGGCCAGCTGATGTGAAGAGCCGTCTCACTGGAAAAGACCTTGGTGCTGGGAAAGATTGAGGGCAGGAGGAAAAGGGGGTGGCAGAGGATGAGATGGTTAGATAGCATCACCAATTCAATGGACATGAATTTGAGCAAACTCCAGGAGTCAGTAGAGGACAGAGAAGCCTGGTGTGCTGTAGTCCAGGGGGTCACAAAGAGTCAGACGTGACTTAGGGCAGAAACCGCTGGGTGGCATTTCTGGGGCTCCGAGGAGCTCTAGTTCTTTATATCTCAGCACAGTGAGGCAAAGTGATAGCTAAAAAAGCAACTCATTAGGCTAGGGCACTTGTGAGGCTTACAAGCAGGCAGCTGAGAGGGGGCCTTGCCCCTGAAACTTAGTGGGCTACAGTTTTATAATCAAGGGAAAAGTGAGGAGGGGAAGAGGACCACCTTCCTCCTTCTTGAATAGACGTCATGCTTCCATCATCAGCTCCTCCTCCACATTGGGCAGGGAAGTTTTCTTGTCCCTACATGGTCATGGGACTGTCAAGGCACAGTGGAAATGAACAAAAGAGATTATGCTCTTTTGCATAAGTGTAAGTAACATATGCTCATGCTAAAAATGGTGCATTGTTTCAGGTTTTAGTAAACAGAATGTCATCACTTACTTATATTTTTGTGCACACAGAGGAGCGTGTCATAGGAGTCATTAACTTACTGAGCTCACCTACCAGGATGCGGGTCTCACACCACCATTGTTTTATTCTTTGGAGGGTGTGTCTCATATGCTCCTGCTGCCTGGTTTTGTTGCTAGGCAAGCCTGCTTTCTTGAGTGATCATTAACTTACAGGGGTCTCCTATACTTTTTTCTTTACTTACAATCCCCTAGTGGGATTAACTGTTTAATTACCTACTTTGTCCCTTTACTCTGTCCCCTGTCAGTGGGAGGCACATGAATGTTTTGGCTCCCCAGTGCATATCAGAGTTATGTGTACACTATACTGGAGTCTGTTAAGTGTGCAGTAGCACTGTATATAAATAAGCAATGTTTTTGTTGTTGCTGAGTTGCATCCAACTCTTTTGCAACCCCATGGACTGTAAACCTGCAGGCTCCTCTGTCCATGGGATTTCCCGGGCAAAAATACTGGATTGGGTTGCCATTTCCTTCTCCAAGGGATCTTTCTGATCCAGGGATCGAACCCCAGTTTCCTACATTAGTAGGCAGATTGTTTACCCTGAGCCACCAGAGAAGCCCCATAACAATGTACACACCTTAATTTTAAAATATCTTGTTGCTAAAAATTGCTGATCAACATGTGAGCCTTCAGCAAGTCATAATCTTTTTGCTGGTGGAGGGCCTTGCCTCATTGGTGGCTGCTGACCGATCGGGGTGGTGGTTGCTGAAGGTTAGGGTGGCCGTAGCAATTTTTTAAAAGAAGGTAATAGTGAAATTTGCCTTATCAATTGATTTGTTCATTTATGAACAATATCTCTGTAGCCTGCAGTGCTGTCTGGTAGCATTAACCCACATAACTGGAAATATAACTTCTTTCAGAATAGGAGTCAATCCTCTCACCCTCCTGCTGCGTTATCAACTAACTTCAGGTCATATTCTAATTCCTTTTTTTTTTTAAGGTTTTCTTTCTTTCTTTCTTTTGGCTGCACTAGGGTCTTCGTTGCTGTGCACAGGCTTTCTCTAGTTGTGGAGAGGGAAGCTACTCTCTAGTTGGGGTCCGTAGGCTTCTCACTGTGGTAGCTTCTGTTGTGGAGCACAGGCTCTAGGGCCCTCGGGCTTAGTTGCCCCACAGCTTGTAGGATCTTCCCGGATGAGGGATTGAACCCATGTCCACTGCTTTGGCAGGCAGATTCTTAATCTCTGGACCATCAAGGAAATTCAGTACTTTGTTGTCATTTCACCAGCATCTTCACCAGGAATTGATTCCAACTCAAGAAGCCACTTTTCTTTGCCCATCCATAAGAAACCATTCCTCGTTCATTAAAGTTTTTTTCCATGAGATTGCAGCAATTCATTCCCACCTTCAGGCTCCACTTCTAACTCTAGTTCTCTTGATATTTTCACTACATCTACAGTGACTTCCTCCACTGAAGTCTTGAACTCCTCAAAGTCATCCATGAGGGTTAGCATCTGCTTCATCCAAACTCCTGTTAATATTGGTATTTTGACCTCTTCCCATAGGTCTCCTGGAGGAGGAAATGGCAACCCACTCCAATATTCTTGCCTGAAAAATCCCATGGACACAGGAGCCTGGCAGGCCACAGTCCATGGGGACACAAAGAGTCAGACATGACTGAGCATGTGTGCATGCGTGTGCATGCACACGCGCGCGCGCGCACACACACACACATCTCCTTAATGGCATCTAGACTGATGAATCCTTTCCAGAAGATTTTACTGCTGGGGTCCAGCCCTGGTGGATCCAGGGTGATTCGAAGGTGGGGATGGAGTAGGTGTCCTGGAAAAAAGCTTATTTAATTACAGATATAGAGAGAGATTAGAAATGGATAGTGTAGTAGGAAAATTAGTGGAGAAAAAGAGGCTGAATAAGTGGTTTAAGTGGAAAACTAATCACCACCTACGTAGGCCACAGGCGTCTTTCCGTTCTCCCGAAGGAGAAGAGGCACTGAGGCCTCCCTGGTCTGATCTTAGAAGCCCAGGCAGAGTTAGTAGGCTTGATGCGTACCCCCATACCAGATGGGAATTCAGCCAGGAAAGCGGGGAGTAAGAAAGAAACGACATGGAGGAGTCAGTCTTTCCAGAAACTGATCCCATTTCTTTATTTTTTGGGTTTGTTTATATACCTTTTGTAATACATAGGGATGAATACAGAGTCACGCGGGGGTCACTAGACCTGACCCTAGTCACAATCAAGTGCTTCATATAAAATTATACAAAGGTCTTACAGGTTTTTGCATCATCTTCTGACCATAAGGTCTGCTGACATTTTATGGCCCTTTTTAATACCAGTCAGTTAACCAGAAAACTTATTTTTCCAGGGGTGATTTTTTCTTAAATCGGGTGCCACCCTCCAAATAAAGCTGCATTCCTGTAGGGTGAGGGTGTAGTGAGTTATAGTTAGGAAAGGAATTTACTTAACCTAAGGTTTAACATGATTAATTTTAAAGGTTAATACTGATTTCTCCTATATGCTAGTTATATTCATTATAAGGGCAGGGAATATGGAGATTTAGCAGCAAACATCAGCCCAACAAGTGAAAATCCTTTCACCAATGTTCCTCTTAAGATCTACTTAGTCTTAAGATAGTGATAAAGTTACATTTTCACATAGCAAGGACACAGTGATTTATAACAAAGTACAGTGATCTATAATAAAAGAGAAAATTCATTAACTCAAAAAGTCTAATATTGCTAACATCAAAAACTACTATATTTCCTTTTCTATATTCCAAATACATTGATTAATACATTCCCAGGTGCCTAAGGATATGGAGGCCTGGTGACAATCAAATGAGAAAAGCCCTATGCTAATACTCCAAACTCTCTGTGCTGTTTATGGTTGAGAGGTTGTCACACAAGCTGGTCTGTCAGCAGAGAGGTTTGATCTGAGCCACCCTTGTCACACCCAAGGCAGGGAATTAGCAGTAATTATTGACACAACAAATGAAAAAACCCTTCACCAATATAATTCCTAATCAACCCACTAATACTATACTAATAATCTTCTAACTTCTCAAAAGAGTCTGTATGTAGAAAGTTTTAAAGCATCCCATGCCTCTCACAGCTGGGAGGCTGTAAACAATCACATTATTGCTAACATCAAAAACTACTATATTTCCTTTTCTATATTCCAAATACGTTGATTAATATATTCCCAGGTGCCTAAGGATATGGAGGCCTGGTGGCAATCAAATAAGAAAAGCCCTATGCTAATATTCCAAACTCTCTGTGCTGTTTATGGTTGAGAGGTTGTCACACAAGCTAGTCTGTCAGCAGAGAGGTTTGACCTGAGACACCCTTGTCCCACCTAGGGCAGGGAATTAGCAGCAATTATTGACACAACAAATGAAAAAACCCTTCACCAATATAATTCCTAATCAACCCACTAATACTATACTAATGATATTCTAACTTCTCAAAAGAGTCTGTATTTAGAAAGCTTTAAAGCATCCCATGCCTCTCACAGTTGGGGAGGTTGTAAACAGTGTGGCCGGATGAACTTGATCAGGCCGGCCAGAGAACCTTCAGAGTTTGTAAGTTGAAACACTCTTGTCACGCCCAGGAATTTTTATTAACTGGGGCTGCAAGTTAACTCCTTCTCCGAGAGAAATGGTTATGGGGGAGAGCTCCCTGTAAAGTACTCTGGTTTTGGGGTAGATGCTTGGGAACGGGATTTCCTGAGGCTTGATCACGCCTTTGCGTATGCCAAGAGTCCTTCCTCATGACCTTTGCCATGGGCGGAGTTCCTCACGCTGGCCCCCGGCACATAGTCAATAAAGCAGAAATAGATGTGTTTCTGGAAATTTCTTGCCTTTTTGATGATCCAGAAGATGTTGGCAATTTGATCTCTGGTTCCTCTGCCTTTTCTAAAACTAGCTTGAACTTCTGGAATTTCATGGCTCACATATTGCTAAAAACTGGCTTGGAGAATTTTGAGCACTGCTTTACTAGCGTGTGAGATGAGTGCAATTGTGTGATAGTTTGAGCATTCTTTGGCATTGCCTTTCTTTGAGATTGGAATGAAAACTGGCCTTTTCCAGTCCTGTGGCCACTGCTGAGTTTTCCAAATTGCTGACATATTGAGTGCAGCACTTTCACAGCATCATATTTCAGGATTTGAAACAGCTCTACTGGAATTCCATCACCTCCACTAGCTTTGTTTGTAGTGATGCTTCCTAAGGCCCACCTGACTTCACATTCTGGCTCTAGGTGAGTGTGAGTGATTACACCTTCAAGATTATCTGGGTTGTGAAGATCTTTTCTATACAGTTCTTCTGTGTATTCTTGCCACCTCTTCTTAATAGCTTCTGCTTCTGTTAGGTCTATACAATTTCTGTCCTTTATTGAGCCCATCGTTGCATGAAATGTTCACTTGGTATCTCTAATTTTCTTGAAGAGATCTCTAGTCTTTCCCATTCTATTGTTTTCCTCTATTTCTTTGCATTGATCATTAAGGAAGGCTTTCTTTTCTCTCCTTGCTGTGCTTTGGAACTCTGCATTCAAATGGGTATATCTTTCTTTTTCTCCTTTGCTTTTTGCTTCTCTTCTTTTCACAGCTATTTGTAAGGCCTTCTCAGACAGACATTTTGCTTTTTTGCATTTCTTTTTCTTTGGGATGGTCTTGATCCCTGTCTCCTGTACAATGTCACAAACCTCAGTCCATAGTTCATCAGGCACTCTGTCCATCAAATCTAGTCCCTTAAATCTATTTCTCACTTCCACTGTATAATCATAAGGGATTTGATTTAGGTCATACCTGAATGGTCTAGTGGTTCTCCCTAGTTTCTTCGATTTAACTCTGAATTTGGCAATAAGGTATTCATGATCTGAGCCCCACTCTGCTCCTGGTCTTGTTTTTGCTGACTGTATAGAACTTCTCCATCTTTGGCTGCAAAAAAATATAACCAATCTGATTTCGGTGTTGAGAGAGGTCTTCAACTCTGAATATTAATTAGAAGTCCCTTAGAGTGTCAAAAGAATAGATAGACATGAGCACCTCACCCCAGACTTTCTGAATCGGAATACAGAGGTGCAGCCTGGGTATCTAAAAGTTTTAATTGCCCCCACAGATGATTCTAATATGCTCCAAAGGTTGAGTCAATGTACATGAAACTTATAACAAAATCTATAACACAGAGCTTTCACACAAACATGTAACGGACATATGTCAAAGATTTGTTGAATTCATGAATGAGGGCAAAGGGGAAAGAATTGAACCCAGCTGCATGGCAAAGCTGGTTCAAAGGAGGGCATTAGACACTGGGGTCTACATAGTTACTGAAAGAAAGAAAGCTGCAATAAGATGGCTAAATTAGATGCAAAACTGCTTCATGTCCCACAGGACACTCAAACCATAGCCTGTAGGGCTATTTTTTTCTGAATGTCTGGAAATCTTTTGTAGCTTATCAAGTTTCTACAGTGAACATCAATGTTTACAAAATCTGGGCCCTGACTAATGGTAAACAGTAATTCAAATGAGGTTACATCCCTAGAGTCAGTAACCTTTAGGCAATCCTTAGAAAATGCTTTTTTCCCTTATTTTTTTTAAATTGAAGGATAATTACAATATTGTGTTGGTTTCTGCCCTATATCAACATGCATTGACCATAGGTCTATATATGTCCCCTCCCTCTTGAGCTTCCCTCCTTCCTCCCTCCTCCCACCTCCCACCCCATCCCATCCCTGTAGGTTGTCACAGAGCCCAGGTTGAGTCTCCTGAGTCATACAACAAATTCCCACTGGTTGTCTGTTTTACATGTGGTGGTGTATATATTTCCATGCTAATCTCTCCATTCATCCCACCCTCTTCTTCCTACCCCTACCCCTCCCACCCCATCTCCATAAGTCTGTTACTCTATGTCTGTGTCTCCATTGCTGCTTTGCAAATAGGTTCATCAGTTCCATCTTTCTAGATCTGCTGCTGCTAAGTCTCTTCACTCGTGTCCAACTCTGTGTGACCCCATAGACAGTAGCCCACCAGGACCCCCCATCCCTGGGATTCTCCAGGCCAGAACACTGGAGTGGGTTGCCATTTCCTTCTCCAATGCATGAGAGTGGAAAGTGAAAGTGAAGTCGCTCAGTCCTGTCTGACTCGTAGTGACCCCATGGACTGCAGCACTCCAGGCTCCTCTGTCCATGGGATTTTCCAGGCAAGAGTACTGGCCCTGTCTCTTATACACATCTAGATGTGTATAAGAGACAGTGTCTGACTCGTAGTGACCCCATGGACTGCAGCACTCCAGGCTCCTCTGTCCATGGGATTTTCCAGGCAAGAGTACTGGCCGGGGGGTGGGGGGGGGTGCCATTGCCTTCTCCGTTTCTAGATCTAGGCGGACTTTTAAAGGGCACATTTTTTGTCTTAATTCCAGGTTTTGGATAATTGGTCTAATTTAGGATAAGTGGTGATCTCCATTAAAATGCAAATACCCCTGGACCAGAAATACTTGTGACTGATTTTAAAAGTCCACTCATGCCTTATTTGGCCAGTATGCATTCACTGAGCACTTATTGTGCGCATGGCCCTTGAGGGTAGGGAGATGGATAAGACCCTTACAGATACACTGTCCAGAAAGAGAAGGCCCCACACACAGATAATCTACACTTGAGGCAGTGAGTTAAAGGTCCTAAGAAAGTCGGAGAAAAATAACCCTCCAAGATCCCCTGGAGAAGGAAATGGCAATCCACTCCAGCATTTTTGCCTGGAAAATCCCAAGGACAGAGGAGCCTTGCAGGCTCCATGGGGTCACAAAGAGTCGGACACAACCAAACAACTAAACAATAACACCAACAGGTTTGAGAGCTGGAGGAAAAATCCTTGAAAGGAGGTGGTGCCGATAGAATTGAACTTTGAGAAGAGGGTAAGATTTCCATAGGAGAAGATGGGAATGGAGGGCATTCCAGGCAGAGGGAGTAGTGTGGACAAAGGCTCAGAGGTAGGAAAGCAGCAGGAACGTTTAGAGGAATAGTAAGCAGTGTAATTTTGCAAAGAGCTTGTTTAAGAGACCGGGGAGAGAGATGAGGTAGGACAGATAGTCAAGGATGGGGCCAAAGAGCACCATGAATGCCAGATTAAGATATCTGGACTAGTTGACAACCAACAACCATTGCTAGTTTGGGGACAGAAGGCCTGTTTAGCTTGTTAAGAAGGAATTGGATGAGAGGAAGGTGCATAGATGAAGAGCTCCTATGGGCCCTGACAAAGGTCTCAAATGTCATGGTTTGGGGGTGTCATCTCAGGCCATGACCTGACTTCTTTAGAATCTATCTTTTCTGCACCCAGACGAAGTCCTTTAGGATAACCCCCTAAAACTCCACTCCAGTTTTAAGACCATCAGAGGCCCGAGTGAAGAAGGGCCTGCGCCTGTGCAGTTAGTATTTCAGAAAGGGAGGCCTCGTCTCCTGGGTTCTGCGTATTACCTCCTCCCAGCTCTGCCCCCAAGGGCTAGGGGTCAGGGGCCAGGGGCCATGTTCTCAAGGAGCCGTCACCCTGCTGGGCCTTTTCACCTCACGTAGGACACACTGTTCAGCCAACTCCACCCCTCAGGCATTCCTTTCCAAACCATCCTGGTGCAGGACGTGGTTTCTGACAATATCAATCTTGGGGGCAGATATATCGGGATTCACATTCTCTCTTTAGCTCTCTCTCACCAGCTTCAGTTGTCTGAGTCTCCAATTCCTCAGCTCTAAAATGGTAATGAAAAGTGCCTCCCTCTGGGCTCACGTGGGATTATGTGAACAGATGTATGAAGATACCCAGCACCAAGCTGGCACACAGCGTGTGCTCAGACATGGTGGACAGTGTTAGTGGTAGACCCCACCTGCTCCTGGAAGCCTTCTCCTTTATAGAGATTGGAGAGGGAACCATCTTGCATTTGAAGGAAAGGCTATCTGGATTTTAGTCTTTTGGTGGGGGAGAGGCCACTGCTTCTCCTTGAGCAAGCCCCTGCTCCATGGGGGACTTCAGCTTCTTTGTCTGGGACACATGTGGATGGTACAGGTCGGGCCAAATGACTCCTGGGTCTTTCCAGGCATGGGGGTTTGTTTCATTCATGCCTGTAAACCTCTGTCCCTTTGAAAAGAGGTTATTGAGCTAGAGTTCAGCAGTACATGAGCTGAGAATTTCCAGATGCACAAGCTGCATTTCAAAGAGGCAGAGGAACCAGAGATCAAATTGCCAACATTCATCAGATCATGGAAAAAGCAAGAGAATTCCAGAAAAAAAATTTGAATGTTTTTGATCACAAACAACTGTAAAATTCTTAAAGAGATGGGAGTATCAGACCACTTTACCTTGGGAAACCTATATGCAGGTCAAGAAGCAACAATTAGAACTGGACACGAAACAATGGACTAGTTCAAAATTAGGAAAGGAATACAACAAGGCTGTATATTGTCACCCTGCTTATTTAACTTCTATGCAGAGTACATCATGCAAAATGCCAGGCCGGATGAATCACAAGCTGGAATCAAGATTGCCAGGAGAAATATCAATAACCTCAGATACACAGATGATATATACCACTCTAATGGCAGAAAGTGAAGAGGGACTAAAGAGCCTCTTGATGAAGGTAAAAAAGGAGAGCGAAAATGCTGGCTTGAAATTCAACATTAAAAAAACCCTAAGATCATGGCATCTGATTATATCACTTCGTGACAAATAGAAGAGGAAAAAGTAGAAGCAGTGGCAGATTTTATTTTCTTGGGCTCCAAAATCACTGCAGATGGTGACTGCAGCCATGAAATTAAAAGACACTTGCTCCTTGGAAAGAAAGCTGTGACAAACCTAGGTGTGTGTGCGTACTCAGTCATGTCCAACTCTTTACAATCCTATGGACTATAGACTGCCAGGCTCTTCTGTCCATGGCATTCTCCAGGCAAGAATACTAGAGTGGGTTGCCATTGCTTCCTCCCGAGGAACTTCCTGACCCAGGGATCAAACTCCCATCTCCTGTGGCTCCTGCATTGGCAGACGGATTCTTTACCACTGAGCCACCCGGAAGCCCATGACAAACCTAGACAGTGTATTAAAAAACAAAGACATCACTTTGCTCACAATTGTCTATACAGTCAGAGTTATGGTTTTTTCAATCGTCATGTATGGATGTAAGAGTTGGTGCATACAGAAGACTGAGCACTGGAGAATTGATGCTTTCAAATTATGGTACTGGAGAAGACTCTCGAGAGTCCCTTGGACAGCAGATCAAACCAGTGAATCCTAAAGGAGATCAACCCTAAATATTCACTGGAAGGATTATTGCTGAAGTTGAAGTTTAATACTCTGGCTACCAGATGTGAAGAGCTGACTCACTGGAAAAGATCCTGATGCTGGGAAAGATTGAAGGCAAAAGGAGAAGGGGGTGGCAGAGGCTGAGAGAGCATCAGTGACTCAATGGACATGAATTTGAGCAAACTCTGGGAGGCAGTGAAGGACAGAGGAGCCTGGCGTGCTACAGTCCATGAGGTTGCAAAGAGTAGGACATGACTTAATGACTGAACAACTATAACTGTGGTCAGGCCCTCACACACACACACACCTCCTTAATGGCATCTAGACTGATGAATCCTTTCCAGAAGATTTTACACACACACACACACACACACACACACACACACACCTCCTTAATGGTATCTAGACTGATGATGAATCCTTTCCAGAAGATTTTCGATTTTCTTTGCCCAGGTCCACCAGCAGAATCACTGTCTTTGGCAGCTATAACCTTGTGAAATGCATTTCTCAAATAATAAGACTTGAGAGTTGAAATGATCCCTCTTCATGGGCTGCAGAATGGAAGTTGTGTTAGCTGGCATCAAAACAACATTAACCTCACTGTACATCTCTGTCAGAGCTCTCAGGTGAGCAGTAATATTTTGAAAAGAATCTTTTCTTCTAAGCAATAGGTCTCAACATTAGGCTTAATACGTTTGGTAAACCATGTTGTAAAGAGATATGCCATCATCCAGGCTTTGTTTTTCCATTTATAGAGCACAGGCAGAGTGCTTTAATATAATTTTTAAGGGCCCTAGGATTTTCAGAGTGGTAAATGAGCACTGGCTTTAAATTAGTCACCAGCTGCACTGTCCCCTAACAAGAGTGTTGGCCTGTCCTCTGAAACTTTGAAGCCAAACATCGATTCTCCTCTCTAGCTAGGAAAGTGCTAGATGGTATCTTATTCCAGTATAAGGCTGTTTTGTCTACAAGGAAAATCTGTTGTTGAGTATAGCCACCTTTGATAACTACTTAGCTAGATCTTCTGCATAACTTGCTGCAGCTTCTTCATCAGCACTTGCTGTTTGACTTTGCACTTTTATGTCACAGGAAACAGCTTCTTTCCTTAAACCTTATGAACCAGTCTCTGGTAGCTTCAAACTTTTCTTCTGCAGCGTCCTCACCTCTTTCAGCCTTCACAGAATTTAAGGGATAGGACATTGCTGTGGATGAGGTTTTGGCTGAAGGGAATGTTGTGGCTGGTTTGATCTTCTCTCTAGACTACTCACTTTCTCCATATCATAAATAAAGCTGTTTTGCTTTCTTGGCATCCATGTGCTCACTGGAGTAGCACTTTTCATTTCCTTTAAGAGCTTTCCGTCTGTATTCAGAACTTGGCTAACTGTTTGGTGCTAGAGGTCTCGCTTTCAACCTGTCTCAGCTTTCACATGCCTTCCATATTAAGCTTAATCCTTTCTAGCTTTTAAAGTGAGAGACATGAAACTCTCCCTTTCACCTGAATACTTAGAGGCTCCTGAAGGGCTATTGATTGGCCTAATTAAATGTCGTTGTGTTTCAGAGAATTAAGGAGTCCTGAGGAGAGGGAGAGAGACAGAGGAAGGGCTAATCAGTGGAGCAGTCAGAATCTACACATTTATGGGTTAAATTTGCCCTCTAATATGTGGACACGATTCTTGACATCCCAGAACAATCACAATTTTGTTGTTGTTCAGTGGCTGTGTCCTATCTGACTCTTTGCAACCCCATGGACTGTAGCCTACCGGGCTCCTCTGTCCATGGGATTTCCCAGGCAGGAATACTGAAGTAGGTTGCCATTTCATTCTCCAGGGGATCTTCTGGACCCAGGGGTTGAACCCAAGTCTCCTGCATTGCAAGAGGATTTTTTACAGCTGAGCTACCTGGGAAGCCCCAAACAATCACAACAGTAACATCAGAGATCACTGATCATAGATCACCACGACAAATACAGTAATACTTAAAAAGTTTTAAATGTTTTGAGAGTTAATGACACGTGACACACAGACAGGAAGTGGGCAGATGCTGTTGGCAACTTGGAACCAATAGACTCGCTTGATGTGATGTTTCCACAGACCTTCAGTTCGTAAAAGGCAATATCTGTAAAGCACAATAAAAAGAGATATGCCTATTCTTGAAGGGACTGTCAGTTGACAGATTGAATCATTATACACTGTAGAAAAAACTTCAGGAAGCCACAAAGGAATTGCCTTGTTTCAAAGTGATTATTCAAGAGGAAACATTTTTGCTTTTTTTTTTCTGTATTGAATATAGGAAAACAAATGTCATTTAAAAATGGATACAGTGTTGAAACACAGACTGTGAACCTGTCCCTCAGTTCTGCATTTCCAAAATACAGCTGCTTTTAATGCTTTTGAGACTGTCTTTCCAGACTTTTCTGTGCTTGTTTGTATTCTATAAAAATTTATTCATAGTCCATATGCTGTTCTTAATTTTTTTTTACTCAACAATATGTTACAGACATCTTTCTGTCATTTGTATGCCTCAATCCATGCAAATATATCTTTTCTTCTCTTGGCTGGTGAAGAGTAGTCAGTTACCTGGATAAAGCATAATTTATTTAAATAGTCACTTACTAATGGACACTTAATCCCTCTTCCCATTTTTGCTATGTTAATGTAACTTTTTAATAAGGTTTCTTGTACATATATTTAAATGTACTTTGTTTTTTAAGGCTTGTAGGATCTTCGTTTCCCGACCAGGGACTGAACTCAGGCCACGGCAGTGAAAGTCCTAAGTCCTAACCACTAGACTGCCAGGGAATTCCCTAAGTGTAATTTCTGTTATTTCCTAAGGAAATACTTTCAAGTAGACTTACTGGATATTGCATATTTTTAAACATTACCATTAAAAAACAAACATAAAGGCAAAGAGTATATATAAAAACTGATAAAATCGGGATAAAGTGTGTACCCGAGTTAAAAATGTGGCTCTAATATCAGTTTCGTGGTTTTGACAGTGTGCTGTGGTTATATACGATACTATCATTGAGGGGAACTGGGTGAAGGATACACAGGAAGTCTGTTCTATTTTTGTAATTTCTTGTGAGTTTTAAACTATTTCCAAGTAAAATGTTATTTTAAAAAATATATCGCCAATCCAGGAAGGTTGTATCAACTTAAAACTCCACTAAGAGCATATGAATATGAATCTTTTAAATCGTGGGCCACCAGGGCAAGGGTCATCAGCAACAGGCCGAAGAAATAGTCCATGTGGTTGGGATATTGGTTACATACAGGGGTTTGAGCAAAGAAGTAAATATAAATAGAATAATGGGAGCCAGGGAAGGAAGGTAAAAATGTAGAAAGCAGGGAGGCCAAAATAAAATGTGTTGTTAAATTGGAAATGTCGGTGTGAATTTATGGTCTCTGATGCACAGAGATAGTTATAGAAATAGAGATGTGCTTTTTATCTGATTGAAAGAGATGGGCATCTTTTTGTGTATTCACTGGCCATTTTATTTCTTCTTAGTTGAGTTGCTGGTGCATTTTCCCTTGTCCATTTTTCTGTTGAAGCTACCTTTTTCTTTCTTTTTTAAAAAATATGTGTTTATTTGGCTGTGTTGGGTCTTAGTTGTAGCATGTGGGATCTAGTTCCCTGACTAGGGATTGAACCTGGGCTCCCTGCATTGGGAGCTCAGAGTCTTAGCCACTGGACCGCCAGGGAAGTCTCTACTTTTTTCTTCCTGATTTGGAAGAAATTGTAACAGTATGGATTCTTATTAGTGGTGCTCTTATCGGTGGTATTTTTTGCCAAGCATTTTATGAAGTTAATTTGGTGTTCTTTTCCTTTATCATTCTTCAGTCAAGCTGTATTCCATCCTGTTTGCTTACAATTCTGTGATCCAGGAATTCAGGCAGGGCCCAGCTGGACAGTTCTTTCCTTCTCCGTCTGGGGTCCCTCAGCTCCATTCAGCTGTTAAGTGGGCTGGTCCGGAAGATGCACAGAGATATCAGGCCATGTCTCATGCCTCATTGCTCCTCTGGGTATCTCATGTCTCTCCCCACGTGGCCTACCTGAGCTTACTGGTGGGAAGGAGCAGAAGTTTTGTCGGTGGGATGTGTTAAAACAGGTGGTCTGTTGGGTCCTAGCGAACTCACAGTAGGCATTTTGAGCCCTGATTATTCTCTTTTTTCTCATCTGCTCTGCCTTCTCAGGAATCTCTCCTTCCTCAGGAGATTATCATCAAGGTTGAGGGAGAAGATGCCCGGTCACTGGCCATCCCATCCCAGGTGAGTTGGACAGGGCCTCTGTGTCTTTCAGTTGAGAAATGTGCATGGCTGGCAGGCAGCAGAAGCCACATTGAAGTGAACTGATTAGAAAATGAGGAAATTGAGATGAATGGACACCTTTTACACAAAGTTGGTTATAACTGCATGGAAATTTAGAGTGTGGGTTGTCATTTTCTTCCCCCTAAAGGTTTGAAAGAATTTGGCTTGGTTTAAATGGTTGCAGGAAAGAGTAAATGAAAAAAAAGTTCAGGGTCAGGAGAGAGAGGCTATAGCTATAAAGCAGAACTCACAGATATAGAGAACAAGCTAGTGTTACCAGTGCTGGAGGTGGCAGGAACTGAGGGGAAGAATTGGGAGGTATAAAGTATGGAGTATAAGACAGGCTTGAGGATAGATTATACAACATGGGCAATATAGCCAATATTTTGTAATAACTGTAAATGGAAAGTAACATTTCAAAATTGTATAAAAAATAGCCATTAGAAAAACAGCCCTTGATTAGTGTCAGGGTAATTAATTCAGAACATAGAGGAAGAAGGGCTCATATAAGAAAAGTGAGGTTGAGGGTATTATTGGAAGGCTTGCATTTTTCTCTGTGAACCATCAGATGAAATTATCTGTTGAGCATGAGGGTGGTGATCAGAATGGAGAGATGCTGGATGAAGAGTGGAGAAGGCTTAAAGTTAGTAACTTGGATTAGGGGAGACAGGCTGCTTCAGGAGGTACAGTGGCTTGCTGGTCAGTCCCAAAAATTCATTCTGAAATTGTTGTTTGGTCGCTAAGTCGTGTCCAACTCTGCAGCTCTATGGACATGCCAGGCTTACCTGTCCTTCAGTATCTCCTGGAGTTTGCTCAAACTCATGTCCATTGAGTTGGCAGTGCTGTCCAGCCATCTCATCCTCTTTCACTCACTTGTCCTCCTGCCCTCAATCTCTCCAAGCATCAGAATCTTTTCCAATGAGTTGCCTGTTCACATCAGATGGCATTCTGAGATAGTGGCCATTAATAATAACAGAGAGCAGGTTGATATTTAGATGTATTTAGTTACATTCAATGGAAGCCCCACAGCCCACAGGGAATTTTGACTATGTCAAATAGAAAGATTAAGATGAATGATCCATAGACTCTCAACTGAATAATTAAGATAGAAAAGATAAAAAGGATACTAAACAGAAAGGAAAAGACTATAGACTGGAGAATAGTAATAGTAGGTGTTTCAATAGAATAAAGACCCCAAACCATCAAAGAATGAGAAGAGTAAAGGGGACAGCTGAGCAAGTAAAGTGGAGAAATCTGATGTTGTAATGAAAGAGTGAGCAGTTCTCTGTGTGTGACTTGAGAGGTGGAGTACTTTATGATGGTTTCAAGATCTAGGGTCTCATGTTAAGACTGAGGGGCTGGAAGTCAGGCTGGCTGTATGAGTTGATGGCTGAGAACATAGTCTGTGATGTTAGGGAAACTTGAAGTTGCATCCCAGTTACTAACCTTATGCATATGTGTTAATTTCTCTAACCTAGCTTTTCCTCTGAAAAATGGTGCTACTAATAGTATTTTCTCAGGGACCTTGTAAGAAATCATTGAACAGTAATTTATGCAATGGGTTTCTCTGGTGGCTAAAGTGGTAAAGAATCCGCCTGCCAGTGCAGGAGACACAGGTTCAATCCCTGGGTCAGGACACCTGAAGGAAGAAATGGCAACCCCCTCCAGTATTCTTGCCTGGGAAATCCCATGGCGGGCTACACTCCACGGGGTCAGAAAAGAGCTGGACACAGCAACTAAACAACAAGAACAAATTTATGCAACAGGCTTAACACATTGCCTGACACGCACATAGAGTCAGTTATTTTTCTGTTATTATCAGAGAACTCTACAAATGGATGCTATAGACCATCCAAGACAAGACAATACAAGTTATTGAATTAGAGGATAAATCCTAGGTGTTATTAATATAAATCTTCAGTGGAATGGAAGGGAGGTGGTGTTCAAGTTATTGGTAGAACAAAGCTCCAAGAAGTGAGGTAAATGGCACGAGTTTCAGGGTTTCTGGGAGGATACACACTCTTTCCACCTTTGATGCTGAGACCACTGGATTGGGAGAGCATGACCACCCTGAGCCTGTGAGGTCTGCAGAGGAGGGAGTCCCTGGGGGGAAGTGTAGGTTTCTATTAACTCAGGGATGGGGCATCCCTGATGGGTCAGTGGTAAAGAATCCACCTGCCAGTGCAAGAGACGTGTTTGATCCCTAATCCAGGAAGATCCCACGTGCCACAGAGCAACTAAGCCTATGTGCCACAACTATTGAGCCTGTGCTATGGAGCCCACATGCTGTGACTACTGAATTCTGTGCCATGGCCCTAGAGTCCGAGATTCCATGCTCCACAACAAGAGAAGCTGCTGCAATGAGAAGCCCCAATACTGCAGCTATAGAGTAGCCCCCACTTGCTGTAACTAGAGAGAAAAGCCCACACAGCAATGAAGACCTAGCACAGCCAAAAAAAAAAAAAAAAGACTACTATACTTATTAAAAAAAAAAACAACAACAGGGATGTAGAGAGAATATTTGGTGAAGATGTAGGATTTCATTATTATAGAAGAATTCCCAAATTGAAAGGTTTGGGAAGGAATTTTGAGCAGTGGGGAGCTGGGGACAAGTAGATGAAGTATAGAATAAGAAGGGATAGAAGTCCAGAAAAGCCAATATCCATACTTAAGGGACTTTTTCTAATGAGTATGTGATAAGCCTTGTGAGATTCAGGTGAACAGAGAGGAGTTAAATCAGAATTTGAATCAGGATTATTTTGATGTATTACAAAGTCTATTGATTGATATACTGTTAATTCACTTACTGAAATAAGTTACCAAATATGTATTTAGTCTGTACTATACACCAATACTATACTAAACACTGGAGTTAAATAAATACCTTGTTGCTGCCATCATGGATTACAGCCTAGTGACCGAGATGACCACTATGCAAATGATAAGAAAGGGTGGTGGGTCTTACAATAGAAATTTCTGGAACTTTGAGAATATAAAGTTTGAGCTGGAGGGGGGGTGATAATCTAGTCTAGTATTATTTATTTGACATTTGAAGAAGTTTGATATTAAAGGGACCTACATTAAACACTGAAGGGGCATGTTAATTAAAAGGAAGCATGGGGCTTCCTTGGTAGCTCAGTGGTAAAGAATCCGCCTGCCAATGCAGGAGATGCAGGTGCGCCTTCTCTGGGAAACCCCACATGTGGGCCTGTGAGCCACAACTATTGAGCCTGTGATCTAGAGCCCGAGCCCTGCAACTCGACAAGCCACTTCAATAAGAAGCCCAGGCATCGCAACTAGGGAGTAGCCCCCACTCAGCACAACTAGAGAAAAGCCCACATAGCAACAAAGACCTAATGCAGCCAAAAAATAAGTAAATAAATTAAAAAAAATTTTTTTAAAAGGAAGCGTGGATTGGAGGTTGAAAAACAGTACCTATAGATCCATGTTGAACACAGGGAGCAGTTTTCTGAATCTCATTTTGGGCTCATTATGAAAATCTTAGAGATTTTTTGTGAAAATTATCAGCCACAGCTTAGAAAAATGCAAGTACAGTAGCATTTTGCATCAAGTTTCATGGGCTTCAGGGACCTTGTGTCCCATTCATGAACCACAGCTTAAGAACACTCCATCTATTTTAAAATGTCTTGGCAAGTGGCATTCGACTTCAGTGGCTTTAGCTGCCTTTGGGTAAGGACAGATCACATCTGGTACTTTTTTGGAACAAAATTCCTGCCCAGTAGTCTTTTTTTTTTAACTCAATTAAAAAAAATTATTGGAATGTAGTTTGATTTACCACCTAATAGTCCAAAAAGGTGAAGAAGGAAATGGCAACCCACTCCAGTATCCTTGACTGGAAAAGTCCATGGACAAAGAAACCTGGTGGGCTGTAGTCCATGGAGTCACAGAGTCGAACACGACTGAGTGACTAAAACACACACACAGAAACACACACACAGAGTCCTAAAAGGAGGGTTCTTCCTGCTTATAGGAGGCAGCTCAAACATGGCAGTAATGACAGGCTCTGTGGTGCAGCTCATAGTGTGGGCAAAGCAGAACTGTTTTCTGAAGACTAAGAGTTCAGGATAAAGGTCTCTCATAGACTGTCATTTAATTTTTCAGTGTTCTCAAACCTAAGCATCCTGATAATTACCAGCCTTTGTTTTTTGTTCAGTAAACTCTGCTAATGGCTTTTTATGTATCATTACAATTTAATTCACTCAGCAACATGAGTTGGGTATGGTTAAGCCTAATAAGTAGAAATGGAATAACCTCACCATTAAAAGACAGTCAGATTAGATACATTAAAAAAAAAAATTCAGACATATGCTCTTAATAGAGGAAAAACCCAAGTCTCTTTTCCAGATCCAGTGCTCTTAGCTTATACATCCTGCCTTTCATTAAGGCCTACATTTAATTTTCTGTCCCACCTTTCATTCTCTGTATCAACAAAGCTGTGTGCCAAATCTGGCCCATCATCTTTTTTTGTAAGTAAAGTTCTACTGTAATATAGCCACAACCATTTGTTCATATATTTTCAGTGGCTGCTGTCTTGCTATAGCAGCAGAGCTGACTAATTGTAATAGAGGCTATATGGCTTGTAAGCCTAAAATATTTGCTCTCTGACCTTTGGCAGTTAAAAATTTGCTGAACCTGTTCTGTTAGTTTCTTGATAATTTGGAGGGAATTCCTAAGTTGGAATTCTATATTCACCAACACAAAAATCAGAATTAGCATTTTCTTTAAGGTCTACAAGAAAGAAAACAGTCTGTCAGTTCTTTCTGATGTTCCTCTTTGGCATTATATATAAACAGGTCCAGTATCCAAAACCCAAAGGGGCTTGCCTACTTATACCCCTAGAATCTTTTGAATGTTGACTATCTCAGGACTGTTTCCACGTCATCAGGTTTTCCTTCTTCCATCTGTCAAACTTTTCCTCTCTGAACACTGGAAAGAAATGATACCCAGCTGAGTAGGACTGTGTGTCCTGTTTTAGGAGGGAGTGAACTTCAAAATAGTGACTGTGGACTTCACTCAGGAAGAAGAAGGCACTTTGAGCTCTGCTCAGAGGACTCTGGACAGAGATGTGATCCTGGAAAACCACAGGGACTCTTGGGGTAAGAGTACAGTCCCTTTTAATGGTATCTGTATATTGAAATAATTTCTCATTTCCACAGATCAGAATCTAGGGAGTTCAGAGGCCAGAATGATTTTGGCCACACAAAGATTAGTGTGATCAAGATATAGTTTTAGTTCGTAGGGTAACAAAGGTACAACTTTGTGAGTTTGAGCTTATTCAGTCTTCTAGGTTCCTAAGAGGCAAAGACAGGGACCAGATTCTGTAGTGATTTTTTTTTTTGTCCCCAGTCCAGACACCCAAAGTTCTATATCTTTCCTCTCAGCTTTCCAAACTAGATGTAATCTATTTCGAACAAGAGGATGAGTATAAAAAGAATTTTCCCACATGCATATCCAGGTGAGAAATAGACATTTAGGAGTCATTACAGGTATAGACTTCCCTGGGGGCTGGGTGGTAAAGAATCAGCCTGCCAATACAGGAGATACGGGTTTGATCCCTGGGTCAGGAAGATCCCCTGGAGAAGGAAATGGCAGTCCACTCCAGTACTATTGCCTGGGGAATCCCGTGGACAGAGGAGCCTCATGGGTTATAGTCCATTAGGGTTGCAAAGAGTCAGACACGACTGAATGACTAAAACTTTCACTTTCTTTCACAGGTGTAGATTTGTTTGAAAAATCCCCATAGGTCATGCCACATATTTCTCTTTTCTCCCACTTGAAGAGGATTATATACATCACCACTTTTTCCCAAATGTACCTTCTGTTGCTTGGCCTAGTAGCCACTCAGGCTTCTGTGTATGAGCATATCTCCATCCTGTCTCACTTGGGACCAAAAGAATCCATGGGGCCGTATTAGCCTCTGAGGCATTTAGGGAACCTGGGATAACAGTGCAGTCATTATTTTTTCCTGGTTCACAAAGTTGTTTGACTTCATCTTACTAACACGACTGTACTAACAAGTTTCATGCCTTCAGAAAGTCCTAGAAATGTAGACACTAATTTCTATTTCGGTGAACATGTGTCTAGCACTAAAGAGGGTAGAAAGGATCCTCCGTGTTTTTACTAAGAATTGCAGAATTGTTTTGCAATCCTGTAAGTTCTGCATAGATGATCCTGTTTTGGAATATGGAGATATTTGACATATTAAGTCTTTATTCAGCAACCCTAAGATTGAAATAGTTTCATATTAATTCCTTCTTATGCTATCTGACTATGGTAGTTCTCTGCTTACTGCTCATTTCATCCTTTTGCTTTTCAATTCATATTATAGGTCCGTAGCTGAAAATAAATCCACGTATAGTTTTCATACTTTCTTGTCAGCTTTTGCCCCACTATTCCAGCTCTAACAATCTTTGGCTAGGGTGTTCTGTTTTGCTTTCTTCCAGACTCGGCAACTGCACTTGGAAGAAGAGAATCGAGATTGAAGGAGAGCATTTTTGATGACAAACTATCCCATAGCGTGAAGATAGAAAAGTTGACAAGAGATGATCCTTGGTTATCTTCATGTGAAGAATTTCAGGATTGTAAGGAGCTGTTGGAGAAGCAACAGGAAAATCAGCCTGCCAATACAGGAGATACGGGTTTGATCCCTGGGTCAGGAAGATCCCCTGGAGAAGGAAATGGCAGTCCACTCCAGTACTATTGCCTGGGGAATCCCGTGGACAGAGGAGCCTCATGGGTTATAGTCCATTAGGGTTGCAAAGAGTCAGACACGACTGAATGACTAAAACTTTCACTTTCTTTCACAGGTGTAGATTTGTTTGAAAAATCCCCATAGGTCATGCCACATATTTCTCTTTTCTCCCACTTGAAGAGGATTATATACATCACCACTTTTTCCCAAATGTACCTTCTGTTGCTTGGCCTAGTAGCCACTCAGGCTTCTGTGTATGAGCATATCTCCATCCTGTCTCACTTGGGACCAAAAGAATCCATGGGGCCGTATTAGCCTCTGAGGCATTTAGGGAACCTGGGATAACAGTGCAGTCATTATTTTTTCCTGGTTCACAAAGTTGTTTGACTTCGTCTTACTAACACGACTGTACTAACAAGTTTCATGCCTTCAGAAAGTCCTAGAAATGTAGACACTAATTTCTATTTCGGTGAACATGTGTCTAGCACTAAAGAGGGTAGAAAGGATCCTCCGTGTTTTTACTAAGAATTGCAGAATTGTTTTGCAATCCTGTAAGTTCTGCATAGATGATCCTGTTTTGGAATATGGAGATATTTGACATATTAAGTCTTTATTCAGCAACCCTAAGATTGAAATAGTTTCATATTAATTCCTTCTTATGCTATCTGACTATGGTAGTTCTCTGCTTACTGCTCATTTCATCCTTTTGCTTTTCAATTCATATTATAGGTCCGTAGCTGAAAATAAATCCACGTATAGTTTTCATACTTTCTTGTCAGCTTTTGCCCCACTATTCCAGCTCTAACAATCTTTGGCTAGGGTGTTCTGTTTTGCTTTCTTCCAGACTCGGCAACTGCACTTGGAAGAAGAGAATCGAGATTGAAGGAGAGCATTTTTGATGACAAACTATCCCATAGCGTGAAGATAGAAAAGTTGACAAGAGATGATCCTTGGTTATCTTCATGTGAAGAATTTCAGGTTGTAAGGAGCTGTTGGAGAAGCAACAGGAAAAACAAGAGAGACTTTTGAAGGAAGTGACATTTACTCACAGGAATGCCATTACTCATGAGAGAGACTGCAAAAATGATAGCCCTGAGGAGACGGCTGGTCTGAATTCCAATCTTCTTTCATCACAGTTGATACCTATAAGAAACCGTTTTCATAAACATGCTTCACATGTTAAAAAATTGCATTATAATTCTATGGTAAACACTCATCAGATGATTACTGATACTGAGAAACTCTGTGAAAATAATGAATTTGGAAACCTCCCCCGAAGTATTCATTTTATTCAGTTTACAAGAACTCAAACAGAAGATAAATCCTATGGATTTAGTGACAGTATTCAACCTTTTAACCATGGTACACCCTTAAACATACATGAGAAAATACGTGCACAGGGAAGATCCTTTGATTTTAAGGAATGTGGGCAAATTGTGAACCACAGCATATCCCATAACGAACAACAGAGAAACTCCATTGGAGAGAGTCAGTATAAATGTCGTAAGACCTCTGAGAGTTCATCTCTTTCTCAAAACATGAGAAATCATTCTGAAGAGAAGCCCTTTGAATGTAATCAGTGTGGAAAATCCTTCAGTTGGAGCTCTCATCTTGTTGCACATCAGAGAACTCATACAGGGGAGAAACCTTATGAATGTAACGAATGTGGGAAATCATTCAGCCGCAGCTCTCACCTTGTTTCCCATCAAAGAACTCATACTGGAGAGAAACCCTATAGATGTAATCAGTGTGGGAAGTCCTTTAGCCAGAGCTATGTCCTTGTTGTACATCAGAGAACTCATACTGGAGAGAAGCCTTATGAGTGCAGTCAGTGTGGAAAGTCATTCAGACAGAGCTACAAACTTATCGCACATCAAAGAACTCATACTGGAGAAAAGCCCTATGAATGTAATCAATGTGGGAAATCATTTATCCAGAGCTATAAACTTATTGCCCATCAAAGAATTCATACTGGAGAAAAGCCCTATGAATGTAATCAATTGGAAAGTCTTTTAGTCAAAGTTACAAACTTGTTGCCCACCAGAGAACTCACACAGGAGAAAAACCCTTTGAATGTAATCAGTGTGGAAAATCCTTCAGCTGGAGCTCTCAACTTGTTGCACACCAAAGAACTCACACTGGAGAGAAACCCTATGAATGTAATGAGTGTGGGAAATCTTTCAACCGCAGTTCTCACCTTGTTATGCATCAGAGAACTCATACTGGAGAAAAACCCTATGAATGTAATCAGTGTGGGAAGTCCTTCAGCCAGAGTTATGTCCTTGTTGTACATCAGAGAACTCACACTGGAGAAAAGCCCTATGAGTGCAGTCAGTGTGGAAAATCCTTCAGGCAGAGTTCATGCCTTACTCAACATCAGAGAACTCATACTGGAGAGAAACCCTATGAATGTAACCAGTGTGGAAAAACATTCAGTTTGAGTGCTCGACTTATCGTACATCAAAGAACTCATACTGGAGAGAAACCCTTTACGTGTAATCAGTGTGGGAAAGCTTTCATTAATAGTTCTAAACTTATTAGACATCAGGCAACTCATACAGAAGAGAAACCCTATGGATGTAGCTAGTCTGGAAATCTTTTGGCAGAGTGTATCCCTTCCTCCTTGCCTCCCTTTCTCCCTTGCTCTTTCCCTTTCTCCCTTCAGTCCCTCATTCCCTTGTTCCCTCCTTCCATTCCTCCAGGATTACAGGTATTGGAAAGAACAAGCATGAAAATAGTGTGTGTAGAAAAAAAGCTCTCCATTAGCTCTCTGTTCAACTGTGTATCTGAAAACTCTTTCTGGAGAAGAAAGAAAAAGTATGAATCATGTATTTTATTTAGCAATTCCACGTTTTTAAAAAATCAAACTTGACCCTTGTTAAACATTCCCATGAGAGTGATAACTCTTGGCACTTTTCCTTGCAAAAAGCACTTCAACCTGAATTAGAGAATTATTAAATGGGCAATATGCTGTGGAGTGGTTGCTAGTGAGGTAGACCTCTTTTCCAATAAAGAATAAATGAAGGGGACATATATACACCTATGACTGATTCATGTTGATGTATGGCAGAAACTAACACAATATTGTAAAGAATTATTCTGCAATTTAAAAAAAGATAGTAAATCTAAAGAGAATAAAGCTGTGGCACCTTAAAAAAAAAAAAAGGAATAAAAGAACACTAATACTGGTTGGCTTATTGAAAACGTTGGGAAATTGTTGTAGTTATTGCAGACCACTCCAGTATTCTTGCCTGGAGAATTCCATGGACAGAGGAGCCTGGTGGACTATAGTCCATGGGGTTGCAAAAGAGTTGGACGTGACTGAGGTGACTTAGGACACAGCACATTAGAACTTAGACTGGAAAACAGAATTTCAGTGTATCATTTTCCAACATGAGTTCTCCAGCACTACTTGGTAATTTGTTTCATAAGCACTTTCTCTTATCTGTAAAGATTTTGTTTAAAAAAAAATTAGGGAAATGGCTATGATGTGAACTGAAAATTGCAGGGCAAGAGTATAGAACATTCATTTCTAGAATCATGAAAAGATATATTTGTGCTAGGATCAGAATCTAAAGGGATTCTAGGTGTACCTGTTTTAATTTTAGATTTATACTTGATTTTCTTTTGTTTTTTGGACTGTGTGCTTTTTTTATAATACTAGTGAGTGATTTGAAATAATTAGTCCAAAAATGCAAAAATACCCATCTCCTTTGACCATTTAGCCAGATAGCAGAGATCCCTCATGCTTCTGAGAGTTCATTTGGATTAGCATGAACAGGTGACTCCTTAGGACCTAGATTCCCAGGAATATTCCTTATTGAAAATAAAATATTTCAGGCTTCTGGGGTGGCTCAGTGGTGAATAATCGACCTGCTAATGCAGGAGACATGGGTTCCATCCCTGATCCGGGAAGATCCCACATGCCAAGGAACAACTAAGCCTATGTGCCACAACTACTGAGCCTGTGCTCTAGAGCTTAGGAACTGCAGCTATTGAGCCACATACCCTAGAACCTGTGCTCAGCAACAAGAGAAGCCACCACAATGAGAAGCCCATACACCACAGCTAGAGAGTAGCCCCCACTCTCTGCAACTAGAGAAAAGCCCATGTAGCAACAAAGACCCTGCACAGTCAAAAATAAATAAAACCAGAACTTAAATATTTTCCTGGCAATGTGGAACTGGAAATTTATGTTAGAGAATTAAATGAGAATTCATGGGTAGTAATGAGGACAAATGATTTTACTTTTTTTCTTTTAAACCATCTTATCCAAAGCAGTATAAAAGAGCTCTGTTTTTAAGGGTTTTTTTCTTTTTTCTTTTTCTCTCCTCATGTAGAAGTATCTTTTTACCCTCCAGGATATGTTCCCTAATTCGAGAATCCTCTGAGTGGGAAGATACTGCCCTGGCTAAGTGCTCACCACCTAAATTAAATTCACAAGAATGCTTTTAGTGAGGCAGTAATTGTAGTTTCTCATTGTGTGTGTGTGTGTGTTTAATATTTAGTTCACAAGTCTTTCTGGCCCTTTGGCCTAAATCATGAATTCTAATCCTATGGATTATCATGGACCTGAAAACTCTGATCCTGGAGAGTTACTGAAAAATAAACAGAATTGAACTGAGAGAGCACAGAATAGAGGTAAATTCCCTGAAGAAACAAAAAGCTGAAATGACATCTGATAGGGATTTGTTGTTTAGTGTCCAACTCTTGTGACTTCATGGACTGTAACCCACCAGGTTCCTCTGTCCATGAGATTTTCCAAGCAAGAATACTGGAGTGGGTTGCCATTTCCTTCTCCAGGGGACCTTCCTGACCCAAGGATCAAACCTTGGTCTCCTGCATTGCAAGCAGAATCTTTGCCACTGAGCCCACAGGGAAGCCCTGATAGGGGTTCCCCATAGTAAATTCTGTCCCCATGAGATGACCCTAAGTGGAACTGTTTTTAATGAGGATTAATCCAGAGACTGCAGCACACCTGGCAGTGACTGAAGTTCTGGGGGAACAGTTGTTGATGGCTGGAAAACTGGCTCCCCATCCCAGGAGACTTTTCAGTCAGTCCATGGTTACATAGGTAGAGGAACAGAAGGGGTTCTCCGTGCACTGCAGTTTGGGGAAGGACATAAAATAGTGAAAACTCTAATAGTGGGGTCTGGTTAGGCTGCTTTTTCTCTAAGCTACAGATAAAGCAAGTAGATGATTTTCACTGGGCATGTTGAATCTTATTTTGAAGGCAAGAAAACAGGATTGTCCAAACAAGTATACAACCAACTGGGCTAAGAAAGCTCTGAAGATTCAAATTTGGGAAGGGATTTATTGCAAAGTGATCTCTTTAGTAAATGTTTAAAATATTTCATTGGAAATATGAAGTGGACAAAACTGCCAAGAAATTTTGAAGTGACTATTGTTTGTGTGTTTTTTGGCGGGTTGAATATGTGGGTCATCTGTGTGCACTAAGTCATATTATGTCAGTTCCTAGGTGGTGAACTATGATTGCCAAGTATTTTGAAGAAGATGGATCCAATAGATAAACAAAACTGATAATTTCTCTTATTTGGTCATTTATTCCCCTTTGTAGAAAAGGCATTCTTCTGGAACAAAAAATGAGACATTAAAGTGACAGCTAACAAAAATATGTAATTAAACTTCTGAACCTAAAATTTACTGTTTAAAAAGGGAGTCAGTAACTTGATTTTAATGACACACATATGACACATTTAAAATGACATACATCCCTTGCATAAAAATTTTTGTAAAATCCACAAAAATAAGATTATACTTTGCAACTTCCCTGGTGGTACAGTGGATAGAAATCAGCCTGCCAGTGCAGGAGACGGATTTGATCCCCGGTCCAGGAAGATTCCACATGCCTTGAAACAACTAAGCCTGTACAACACAGCTGCTAAAGCCTGAGCACTCTAGAGCCTGTGCACCACAATGAGAGAAGCTACCGGAATGGAGAAACCCATGCACCACAGCTGGAGAGTTGCCTCCAGTCTCTGCAACTAGAGAAAGCCCACAGCCCACACACAGCAACAAAGACCTAGAGCAACAACAACAACAAAATGATCATACTTGGACATAGAAATATGCATAGTTATTTTACAGGCCAAATTTCTTTCACCATACTTTGGTAAAATTAGAAATAAATGAAGAGTGGCCAGATGTTTTTATGTATTTGTTACTTTGGCCACAAAGCACAGTTTGTGGGATCTTAGTTCCCTAACTAGGGATTGAACCCCAGCCCCAGCAGTGAAAGTGCCAAGTGCTAACCACTAGACTGCCAGGGAATTCCCCAGAATGTTTTTAAATACATGGATGTTAAGGTATACTCTCCCAGAACCAAGTTTTTAAATACTTTAGTGATAGGCGTATATAAAATTTTATATGTAAATTACATATAGTATGTATAAAATATGTATCAGTAAATCTTACACATAAACTATTATAAATTACATATTATTACATATATATTTGTGTCCTCAGTCACTTCAGTCATGTCCCGACTCTTTGCAACCCTGTAGACCATAGCCTGCCAGGCTCTTCTGTTCATGGAATTTTCCCAGCAAGAATCCTAGAATGGGTTGCCATGCCTTCCTCCAGGGGATCTTCCTGACCCAGGGATCGAACCCACATCTCCTGCATTGCAGGCAGATTCTCTACCATCTGAGCCACCAGGGAAGTCCCTTCTCTATATGTAATTTACACCAAAACATCAATAATGCTTTTGCATCCTGTGAAAGATTGTGGATTTGTTCAAGAATATTGTTAGATTTTCTACAATGTTAACATGTTAGTACTAAGTGGTAACTTCAAGAAAAGTACTTGTTGTTTAGCCACTAAGTTGTGTCTCACTCTTTGTTACCCCATGGACTGTAGCCTGCCAAGCTCCTTTGCCATCTGCTGTTTCCTTCTCCAGGGGATCTTCTAACCCGTGGTTCAACAGGTAGGTTCTTTACCACTGAACCAACCAGGGAAACACAATAGCCAGTCCCCAGGCTAGAGTCCCAGCCTGACAGTGAAGGGTCAGTTGGCCATGCAGAGGCTATTCCCTAACCTTGATTTTTCCTGTGGATACAGCAGGTACCGTGGTAGGTGATTGTTGTGGAGCCTCATTTCTCTTAGTCCCCATCTTTTTATGCTGCCTTCATGCTTTCCAGAGAGTAGCATACTCAGAGGGAGCAAGTGGTCTCTGGAGTGCCTTCTCTCTGATAGAGACAGGCAGTGTAAGATAAGCAAGCCAGTAGTAGACAGTCTGTTCCAGAAGGTTGACTCTATCCTCTGATGGATTTCTCACTTACCTCCAATATTCTACAGATTCATGGCCATAAACAGGTTCATGTTCAATTCAGTTCAGTCACTCAGTCGTGTCCAACTCTTTGCGACCCCATGAATTGCAGCACGCCAGGCCTCCCTGTCCATCACCATCTCCTGGAGTTCACTCAGACTCACATTCATTGAGTCCATGATGCCATCCAGCCATCTCATCCTCTGTCGTCCCCTTCTCCTCCTGCCCCTAATCCCTCCCAGTATCAGTCTTTTCCAATGAGTCAACTCTTCGCATGAGGTGGCCAAACTACTGGAGTTTCAGCTTTAGCATCATTCCTTCCAAAAAAATCCCAGGGCTGATCTCCTTCAGAATGGACTGGTTGGATCTCCTTGCAGTCCAAGGGACTCTCAAGAGTCTTCTCCAACAGTTCAAAAGCATCAATTCTGCGCTCAGCCTTCTTCACAGTCCAA
>SJYC01066507.1:0-12591 GCA_006408675.1 Madoqua kirkii | reverse complement strand
GAAGAGGGTGTTTGCTATAACCAGTGCATTTTCTTGGCAAAACTCTCTTAGTCTTTGCCCTGCTTCATTCCACATTCCAAGGCCAAATTTGCCTGTTACTCCAGGTGTTTCTTGACTTCCTACTTTAGCATTCCAGTCCCCTATAATGAAAAGGACTTCATTTTGGGGTGTTAGTTCTAAAAGGTCTTGTAGGTCTTCATAAATGGGGGTACCCAAATCTGAAGTTCGTAAATGCATTGATCTACAAGCATGGTTATGGCAAAATCAACAAGAAGCGAATTGCGCTGACAGACAACACATTGATTGCTCTGTCTCTTAGGAAATATGGCATCATCTGCATGGAGGATATGATTCATGAGATCGATACCATTGAAAAACGTTTCAAAGAAGCAAACAACTTCCTTTGCCCCTTTAAATTGTCTTCTCCACGAGGTGGAGTGAAGAAAAAGACCACCCATTTTGTAGAAGGTGGAGATGCTGGCAACAGGGAAGACCAGATCCACAGACTTATTAGAAGAATGAACTAAGGTATCTAGCAGGATTATTTTTGTAATTTTGTCAGTTAATAAACAATTGAAACAAAAACAAACAAACAAAAGAGTAAAGAATATGTCTACAGAACAGGTACCTTTAAAGATTTTCATTAAAATAGAACAAATGCTCACTTTTAGGTGGTAAGACAGTGACTCTTCATTCTTCTTTTTTATCTTGGGTAGAGATTTTTAAAAAATTATTATTAACATTTCGCTGTTATTTTATCGCTACTGTGATTGTTGTTATTATTTTATAAACATACAGTCTAGGTGGTCCCTGCAGCACCGTAAACCAGGAGCAACGTGGCGCGGACCCTAGTGCCCTGCCGGGGCTTCTGGGGATTGTAGTCCACAGGCTACCTCGCGCATGCGCCATGGTCTGGGACGGATGCTGTGGGCGACATTGTTCCGCGCGCTGAGGTGAGTGTGGTTCGGACCGCGCCCTCTTCCCAGGTGTCACTGTGTATGGGGGGGGCGTGGGAGGTGTGAAACTGTAACTCAGCCTTGTGAACTGGAATGGGAGGCGTTCGGAGCGGGGACTAGTGACCGATAAAAGGATTTCCTTGACCAGGTGGAGTGGCTCCGGCCCGACCTCCCAGGAATGGGATCCGAAGTGGGGAGCTTGGGCTGGTTTGCGAGGTGGTGCCCTTGCAGGTTTGTAGAGTGTGCAACTCTGGGTCAGAGTTGGTTTCAGTCTTGGCACGTGCATCTCTGAACTCAGGCGGGGGACAGGGGGCATGGCCTCAGGTTTTGGAGATGCTGATTTGGGCCATGCGCCCCTGATGAGGAGGGTTTCCTTGGTAGCTCAGTCAGCAAAGAATCTGCCCGCCATGTGGGAGACCGAAGTTCGATTCCCCGGGTCAGGAAGATCCTCTGGAGTCGGGAATGGCAACCCACTGTAGTATTCTTGCCTGGAGAGGACAGAGGAGCTGGTGGGCTACAGCCCATGGGGTTGCAAAGGGTCCCACACGGACAGAACTGAGCGACACACACACCCACACACCCTCCCTCCCTGATGGGGAGAGGAATTGATCCAAGGAGTTGTGTCATCTCCAATAGGAAGGACACTTGGTCTGCTCGCTCCTCGTTCCTGTGGAGGGGCGATTCCGGCTCAGCATCCTGCATCCTGGGAGTCTTAGTTTCTGAAGGCTTCTGCGTTTGGGGTGTGGCAGCACTTGACTCTAGCGGGGCAATCTTGACTTTAGGGCAGAAGTTCTGGCCTCTGGAAATAGGGGGCAACTCCCAAACTGTACATCCCTTCTCTGCGTGTCGGGGCCGGGATTATGTCTCTGAATACAGTATGAAGACAGAGAGTGCTAAATTGTAAATTCTTAAACTGCAGTCAACAAATATGAACACTGACTCTGCATTTGATAATATTAGAGAATTATTGAGGTGTCATATTAACATTTTAAAGATGATTTCATATCTTTTAGAGCTACTTACTGAAATATGTACGGACAAAATGTATGTCAGGGAATTGCTTCAAAATGGCATGTGAATATGTGGCTGATGGGTAGAGGTGTAGTTGAAACAAGAGTGGCCACATGTTAATAATTGTTTAAACCAAGTGACTGGTACATGGGGGTTCACTGTGCTATTCTGTCTGCCTCTGTATATGTTAGAAATTTCCATAATGCAGTATTTTGGAAACAATTTCCCAGTTAACTACCTAGGAAATGCCTGAAGCATAGGAAAGTTGGATTTTCCTCTTAGTTGCACATAGTATGTGGGGCCAGACCTTGGAAATTCCCCCTCAGACTAGACCCCAATGCCCTGAGAGTCCCTGTGAGCTCCAAGGTGTAATCAGTTTCAGGCCTTTCAATGAAATTCTGTAGTTTACTTCCTTTCTCAGTGAAGTTGAGGTCATTTATGTTCTTTTGTCCCTTGTAAATGGGACAGCTTTTCAATTCTATCTCTGTGAATATCAATGTGTTTTTCAACATCTCAAACTATTATTTCCAAAATTGAACTTCTGATCCTCCTTACAAAACCTGTCCCTCCTATGGACTTCCCCATCTCTGTCAAAGACAACTCTGTCTTTGTAGTAACTGAGGCCGAAGTTTCCTCTCCTGTCTTTCCTTCTCTGCCCACATGCAAACCATCAACAGATCGTATTGACCAGATCATCCATATAAATCCTGATCCCTGCCATTTCTCCACCTCCACTTCCCTGAGCCAAGGCACTGTCATCTCTGACTGGGATTTCCTGAAAACCACCTAACTAGTCTTCCTGCTCCCTTCTTACCATTGGTAGTCCATTCTTTGTGTGTATGTCTATTCTGATTTTGTGGGGATTTAATTTTTACTGGAGTATAGTTACTTTACAATGTTGTGTTAGTTTCTACTGTACAGCAAAATGAATCAGCAGTGTGTGTGTGTGCTGTCTCTTATACACATCTCAAATGCTCACTTTTAGGTGGTAAGACATTGACTCTTCATTCTTCTTTTTTATCTTGGGTAGAGATTTTTAAAAAATTATTATTAACATTTCGCTGTTATTTTATCGCTACTGTGATTGTTGTTATTATTTTATAAACATACAGTCTAGGTGGTCCCTGCAGCACCGTAAACCAGGAGCAACGTGGCGCGGACCCTAGTGCCCTGCCGGGGCTTCTGGGGATTGTAGTCCACAGGCTACCTCGCGCATGCGCCATGGTCTGGGACGGATGCTGTGGGCGACATTGTTCCGCACGCTGAGGTGAGTGTGGTTCGGACCGCGCCCTCTTCCCAGGTGTCACTGTGTATGGGGGGGGCGTGGGAGGTGTGAAACTGTAACTCAGCCTTGTGAACTGGAATGGGAGGCATGAGAGGTCGAACCTGGGTCTCCTGCATAGAAGGCACATTCTTTATTGCCAGCAAGGAAGCCCTGAATCAGCTATACATATATCCCCTGTTTTTTTGGATTTCCTTCCCATTTAGGTCAACACAGAGCATTGAATAGAATTCCCTGTGCTATACAGTAGGTTCTCACTAGTTACCCATTTCATACACAGCATCAATAGTATATATATGTCAATCCCAATTGGCAACCCATTCTTCACAGCAGCTAGCATGATCCTGTTAATACCTAAGTTAAATCATGTCACTCTTCTGTTTAGAATCCTCCCATTACTTCTAACTAATGAGACTAGCAGCCCAAACCTCCAAGTGTTCTTGTAGCGTCTACCACCTGGCTCCCTTTACCTGCATTCCATTCCCTCTTGCTCGTTCCCCCTTGCACTCCACTTGAGCCATGTGCATGCTGCCACCTCAAGGTCTTTGCACTTGCTATTTCCTCTGTCCAGAATGCTCTGTACACATACTTGCATTGCCCACTCCCTTACTTCATTAAGTACCACCTCAGTGAGACATTTCCTGACCACCCTGTTTCACTCCCAGTCCCCTTTCCCTGCTTTTTTAATTTTTTGCTCCATAACATTGATCACTGTGGTATCTTCAGTGTCCAGATCACTGCCTGGCACCCAATAGGCACTTAATAAATATGTGTTACATGAGGGAATGCAGTCCTTGTCCTCTCTGAACTTAGAGACAGGCAGAAGGCAATTAAGCCACTGCGATATAATGCTATTGTAGAAGAAGTGGTACCTGCCGTAGTCTGAATGTTTGTGTCCTCCTCAAATTCATTATGTTGAAAACCTAATGGCAGGATTTCCTTGGTGGTCCGGTAGCTAAAGCTCCATGCTCCTAGTACAGGGGGCCCAGGTTTGATTCCTTGTCAGGGAACTAGATTCCCACATGCCACAACTGTGCTGCAGTCGAGACTGAAGTCCCCATGTGCCACAACTAAGGCCCAGCACAGCCAATATATATATATATATATATATATATATTTATATTAAAAGAAAATATGACAGTTTGACCCAAAAGCTTGAAGAAAGAGATAGGAGTTACATAGGTGTCTGGGATAGGATTAGTGGGCAGGGGGCTTGAGGAGGTGGGAATTTGGTCTGGTGAGAATGAGAGGAGAGGAAAAGATATCTTGGAAAAAAAAGAATGTGTGAGAAAACTGCCCAGTCCAGAAGGAACCAATATTCATTCACAACTTGTTAAACCCCTGGCCTCATGGATTCTTTCTTCTTTGCAGTTCTGGTTTCCCCAGCTCCTGCTCTCTTTAAGAGGAAGACAGTATAATTAAGCTCCAGGTAAGCTGAAGTTTCCTTTCTTTCTCTTAAATGCCATGTCCATTCTGATGAGCTGGGTATCTCTATTTTCCAAAAGGAAGTCAGCAATTTTTGAGTGAGTTCTGTGTGGTAGGCACTTTACCTTATTTATAATAGCTGGGAGAGGTAGTGGTATTATTCCCTTTGGAGAAATTAAGAAACAGGCTCAGAAATGCCAGGCTGTCTGGTTCAAGGCTGCTCCCAAGTTCAGTTTGCTTACTGGTGCCAGTCAATGAGCTGCTTGTCCCTGGTCCGTGAGACATAAGTACAGAAATCAAGAATAAGGGACTTCCTTGGTGATCCAGTGGTTAAGAATCCACCTTGCAATGCAGGGGACATGGGTTTGATCCCTGGTCTGGGAACTAAGATCCCACATGCTGTGGCACAACCAGCATGCTGAAAGGCAGCCAAATACATAAATATTTTTTTACAAGAAAACAAAAGCAAGGCTTTGGAGAATTCCTTGGTGGGGTTAGAACTCCATGCTTTCACAGCCGTGGCTCCAGGTTGGATTCCTGGTCAGGGAACTAAGAGGATTTGGAGCAAAAAGATAAAAACTTAATGACTGATACAGCAGCTTCCAATGTAGCCCTTCTTCCAGGAGTCATTGGTGCAGATGATGAACGTGGCATGTGCTTGATGTTTTAGGAAACCTTGACCTTCAGGAAGTGGCCATGGTCTTCTCCAAGGAAGAGCTGGCACTCTTGGACTCTGCCCAGATAAACCTGTACCAAGAGGTGATACTGGAGAACTTCAGGAACCTGGTCTCCGTGGGTGAGGATAGCAAGCCCCTGTAACTAAGCATCAAACCACTGGTCCCATTTTCTCAAGTGATCAGCTTCAAACTGGATAGAATATTCCAGCTGGAGCACAAAGGGAAACCTCCTAAGAGATACATATGCAGACGACAACCTCCAGTTAGTGAGTTTGAATAACTGTGAGCAGGTGGTCCCTTGTGAGTTGTGGGTGGGTGAGGGAGCTCTCCCCAGGCCTGTACCCCCTGCCTGTGGGCATCCGATGCAGTTGGCAGGCCTACGCTGATCTCATCATGTCTTTAGGGTCTCATTCCTCATATATTCCAGAGCAAGACTGAAGAAGTTCACACATTACCAAGGCCTTGGTCCCTTGGTTGCCTCTAGAATAAAACCAATGTGGGGGTTGGTTTTTTTTTTTTTTTTTTTTTTTTTCCTTTTTTTAAACAATGTTTTGGACAAACTGATATTAAAGGAACCAAGTAAGGATATGGTTGGTAGTCAGTACACTATGAGTGTCCGCTTATTTGCTCTCTTGCTGATCAATATCTATCCTAGCTTCAGTTTCTCAGAGCCCTGTATACCAGTATCTGTGACCTCAGTTTAGTTTACAAGATAGTTGCTCTTACTGTCCCCCTTCTACAGAGCAAACAACTGAGGTGCAGAATGGACGAATAACTTGCCCAGGATCACCCAGCCTGTCAGAGGAACTAAGATTTGAACCTCCCAGTCTGACCCTCAGCCCTTGCTTGTAATAACCAGGTGACATGAAGTACTGCCGTGTCCATAGATTGTAAACAGGGCTCCTTGGCATAAATGTGCAGGACTGACCCCATTGGTGAGTCCTGAAATCAAGTGACCATGTCATAGCTAGTAGTTTCTAAAAAGCAAAACAAACCCATGGACTAGAACATGGAAGGATTTATCAGAGTACATTGCACCTGGTAAGGTAAGCCTCAACTGATCACAGCATTTTAGTTTCTGGTCTGTGTGTCTGTATAGGTACTGGGTCACAGTGTAAATGCTTTTCTTGTTATGAGTACAGTCCAAACAGTTGGAAAACTACTGCTTTAAGCCTGTTCCTGTTTCCTCTGACACCACTTTATGAACCAAAGTCACTCAATAAAATGGATCAGAAGATTATTTTGAACTAGAAGCAGTGTCCAGATGATATTTGTGACATTTTGTGAAGCCTATTTTTGGGTGCCAAGGTGTTGTGACCCTAACCTTTATTTCTTATGAACCTAACCCTTTATTTCTTATGAACCTAACCCTTTATTTCTTATGAACCTTTCGTACAATCTTGCTTCCCTGGGTGCCAGGCCGTGAACAGTTCCACGCTGCCCATTCTCCTAGCCATAGCTGTTAGATTCTGCAGTAACCTTAAAGGGGAGAAGTTGGGAATTGGACTACAGGGTCTTGATGGATTTTGTCTCTTCACAAAGCCAGAGAACCTCAGGGAAAATAAAAAGGATGTCCCATATGTCACAATATTATCCCCATTTCAATCCCCACTGTAGCTGTAGGCCTGCTGTGTACAGTTGTGCAGGTTGTACACAAATTTACCTGATAGTTCTATCACATTTAATAGTTGATGTAAAGGAAAGGACTTGGTTAGGAGAGAGGACTTGTTGCTCATTTCTGCAACCTTCTGCAAGATACTTGAAGGTCTCCGTGATCCTTTATGTCTCTCACCATGTCCAGAACTCCATTATTATATATATCACATAAGTCATGGGAGCCTTCCCCTTATATTTGGGGTTTTTTTTATTACATATTTTTGTTCCAACTTCATATCATGTAATAAATAGTCACATGGTATAGTAGCTATGATGATTCTTTCTGATGTATACTCACCCCTTCAGTCAGAAACAGCAATAACCAAGAACATGTTGAAAATGAATTCACAGTGAACAATAAATTTCAAGTATGGTGCATTCCATTTGGAGAAGGCAATGGCACCCCACTCCAGTACTCTTGCCTGTAAAATCCCATGGACAGAGGAGCCTGGTAGGCTGCAGTCCATGGGGTCACTAAGAGTCAGACACGACTGAGTGACTTCTTTCACTTTTCACTTTCATGCATTGGAGAAGGAAATGACAACCCACTCCAGTGTTCTTGCCTGGAGAATCCCAGGGATGGCGGAGCCTGGTGGGCTGCCATCTCTGGGGTCACACAGGGTCGGACACGATTGAAGCAACTTAGCAGCGGCAGCAGCAGCATTCCATTTCAGTGTGGTTCAATATGTACAGTGTTTAAAATTACATCTTCCTTTAAAGCCTCACAGATGTACATAATTCTTACAAAAGTACCCACACTGAGATTTATTAAGTTTTAAAGTTGTTGCACAGGGAATATGTGCTTAAAAACTATAAAAGCTTGTGTATTTGGAAGCAAAGTTTTTCTAGATAAATTTATTTTTAAATATTGCTTCAAAAACTACAGGCTTTAGAGGTCATGGATATCAAATCCATTACTTAAAAACAAATTAGCAAAATGACTAAAGTCTTTTTATGGACCACTCTAATAGCAGAGAGGTGAATTTCTTCCTTTATAAATTGTTTCCAGTATTTCTTTTGATGCATCGGCAGTCAGTGGTTTTTGATTGGCAGCTCACAGATTAGAATGATTAGGTTTCTAATTGTTTCATACACAACTAGGATCCAGTGGCAACTTCTCATCCCATCCAGCTTCATATCCTCAGAGCCTTTGGATAGATGATCTCCTTGTTTGCTTAGCCAAATTCTCTTTCTCCTCATAGAAGAAAGGATTAAAAACAACCTTATGAACCTTCAGGAAAAAGGCTTGAGTTACCTCTCACCAGAGGTTCTCTACTTTTGGCAAATTTGGAACCAAAGGATCAGTGAATTGACCGTGAGTCATGATTATGTTAGTTATGAATCTTCAAGGAGACTGTCCCTGGTATTTAGGAGACATTTCCCTCTGTGAAGAGTGGACAGGAGTGTCTCTTCAGATTTCTGAAAATGAAAACCATGTAATAAATGCCATTAATTTAGAAAATCAAGACATCATAGATTGGAAAAGCCTGACACAGGTCCTTACCCTAGAATCCTGGAAGAAAGCCAGCCTAATGACTGAGCCACATAATTCTCAGAGGAAGCAGATATTGGATGGATGTGCTTGGTGTGGTGACAGCTTCTTTCAGACCTTGCATCATTATGATGATTCCCAAGGATGTAAAGGAGAGGAACTTTGTAGATACACCAACTGTGGGAAACACTTGGTTATAGTCAACAGTCAAACAGTCTCGTGGTCTATGCAGTGTGACACGCTTTCAGATGTAATAACCCTGGAACTGGCTTCACAGTTGATACTTATGTTCATCACAGTGCTCACATGGAGGAAAATCTTATAAACACCATTGGTATGGAAGGGACTTTAGCCAGAGCTCAGAACATACTGTTCACAATAAAACCCATTCAGGGGAGGAAACTTGTGAAGGTCAAGAGTGGGCTCAGGGCTGCAAACAGAACTCAAACCTTCTTAGGAATCCCCATGGCCCTCCAAGAGACAAGCCCTATAAATGCATGGAATGTGGCAAAGGCTTCAGTTGCGATTCCTCTCTTCATAACCATCACTGAGTCAACACAGGGCAGATGCCCTACACCTGTGATGTGTATGGGAAGGGGTTGGATTTGGGTTGCTCCTGTGTTTCCATCAGAGGGTCCACAGTGGGAAAAGGCTGTATGAGTGCGCCAAGTGTGGGAAGGACTTTGATCAGAGCTCCAACCTTCTTGTCCATCAGAGGGTCCACACAGTGGAGAAACCCTACAAATGCAGCAAGTGTGGCAAATGCATCAGTTCCAGCTCCATTCTCCAAGTTCACCAGCAGCTGCACACGGGGGAGAAGCCTTATAGGTGTGACGAGGGTGGGGAGAGCTTCAGCCAAAGCACACACCTGCACATTCACTAGAGGGTGCACACGGGGGAGAAAGCCTACAAATGTGGTGTGTGCAGGAAGGCTTTCGCCTACAGCTCAGTTCTGCACACTCATCAGAGAGTTCACCCAGGGGAAAAGGCTCACACGTGCCAAGTGTGTGATAAGGGCTTCAGTTACTGCTCCTATTTTCACTTGTGTCAGAGAGATCACACCCAAGAGAAGCCATATAAATGTGACAGTTGTGGGAAGGGCTTCAGTTGGAACTCAGATCTTCAGGTTCATCTCTGAGTCCACACAGGAGAGAGGCCCTGTAAGTGTAAGGAGTGTGGGAAGGGCATCAGTTGTAACTCATATCTTCTGGCCCATTAGAGAGTTCATAGGGATGAGATGGACTATGCATGTCACGAGCATGACAAGGCTCAGGAAATATATAGTTTGGACCTTCTTACTCAGCCAAGACTGCACAAGAGGACAGAAACATTATAAATGTAGCCAGTCTGGGTTCAATGAGGAGACCAGAAGCCACTCTAGGTGTTCCAAATGATAGATACTTACTTAGCCATTGGGAAGGCTGGAAGAGCAAAGGACAGGGATGCTACCACCCATGATGTCAGCGTGCAGCACTAAAGCACATGTTTCTTACGGGCATTCCAGGAAACTACTGTGGATCTCAACACCTTTCTTGAAATGCCCAAGAAAGTAATTCTTGACAAATGGGCTGTTAGTGGCAATGACAGTAGTTAGAGGTCAAATTTCCATTAATGGGTGTGCAGAGGAAGGAAATTCTAATTGGGATGGGGCCAGCAAGAACTTCAGTGTAGCTGAAACCTGTAGATATTTTTGCTTGTTTTTAGAATCTCCTCTAGAAATGTATTCTCTGCTAAGAACATTCAAAATAGTGCTCAGAGATGATAGCTGTGTTATTATTATGGTAAAAATAATGGCCATACTCAGGTTTTCAAATCCATTAGATTCTTCATACAATCAAGAAGCTCTATGGAAGTGATATTTTAAGGGTGCAGCAGAGACACTGATATGTATTCATATTCCTAGTGGTTCTATTTTCCAAGCCAAAGTGTTCATTGTCAGAAGGAGACACCACTCTTTCTCAGCATCTTGTTTAATAATGGGTTTTTAGAAGGTGCTCATTTTGTCAAGTTCCTATCAAAACTGTGATTCAGTTGGGATTAACAAATGATAGATACTTACTTAGCCATTGGGAAGGCTGGAAGAGCAAAGGACAGGGATGCTACCACCCATGATGTCAGCGTGCAGCACTAAAGCACATGTTTCTTACGGGCATTCCAGGAAACTACTGTGGATCTCAACACCTTTCTTGAAATGCCCAAGAAAGTAATTCTTGACAAATGGGCTGTTAGTGGCAATGACAGTAGTTAGAGGTCAAATTTCCATTAATGGGTGTGCAGAGGAAGGAAATTCTAATTGGGATGGGGCCAGCAAGAACTTCAGTGTAGCTGAAACCTGTAGATATTTTTGCTTGTTTTTAGAATCTCCTCTAGAAATGTATTCTCTGCTAAGAACATTCAAAATAGTGCTCAGAGATGATAGCTGTGTTATTATTATGGTAAAAATAATGGCCATACTCAGGTTTTCAAATCCATTAGATTCTTCATACAGTCAAGAAGCTCTATGGAAGTGATATTTTAAGGGTGCAGCAGAGACACTGATATGTATTCATATTCCTAGTGGTTCTATTTTCCAAGCCAAAGTGTTCATTGTCAGAAGGAGACACCACTCTTTCTCAGCATCTTGTTTAATAATGGGTTTTTAGAAGGTGCTCATTTTGTCAAGTTCCTATCAAAACTGTGATTCAGTTGGGATTATAGTTGGATTTTGGAGGAGGACATACTTTTACAGTATCTTTATTTTGAATAACAGTGCATTTTTGTACCTGTTTATTTTGTTTGTTATTTTGATAATATTTTATCCCATTTTTTTTCCTTTTTAAAAGAATGTTTATTTGGCTGCATCAGGTCTTAGTTGTGGCCCGTGGGATCTTAGTTCCCTGACCAGGGATTGAACCTGAAACCCCTGCATTGCAAAGTGAATTCTTAACCTCTGGACCACCAGGGAAGTCCCTTTAGTTGTTGTTGTTTATATTACATTTTCATACTAGTTATTGTTTATATGTGAAACAGCCATTCAAATGCAAATAAAACCATCCCTGAAGTATTACATTCTTACCAATTCAGGTTGGCAATAGTGAAAGATTAACTAAACTCAGTGTCAGTAAGGGAGTAGAAATAAGTTAGCATCCTTACCATATGTTAGTGAAAAAAAAACAAACAGGTATAACACTTCTGAAGAGGATTTTATATATATGTATTAAAGTATATAAGGAGCATTATCTTTCAACCACTAATGCAACTGCTCAGAATTTGTCTTTAAGACATGATTGCACAGGTTGGAAAAGATGGTTTAAAGAAGGGAGCATATTCTAAGAATATTTGCAATAATAAAAACTGCAGACAACCTGAAGTTCTATGAATGAAAGATTGAGCAAATTATGTCATCCTCATATAATGGAATAATGTGTGGGTGTGTCCAACTCTGCAACCCCATGGACTCTAGCCCACCTGGCTCCTCTGTCCGTGGAATTTTCCAGGCAAGAATACTAAAGTGGGTTGCCATTCCCTTCTTTAGGAGATGTTCCTGACCCAGGGATTGACCCTGCATCTCTTGAGTCTCCTGCATTGGCAGGTACATTCTTTACCACTGTACCACCTGGGAAGCCCACGGAGAGGAATAATATCAACCATTAAAATGATTTAGACCTATAAGTTTTCACATATTGTTTGGAGAAAACAAAGTTATAAAAGATCAAGTATGATTTATAATAGACAAGAGCAGGATCCAGAGCAGCCCTGGGACCAGTGTGCCACCACTGCTCTACATTTCACTTTCCAGTGTTGTTGCAAGGTTCGCTTAGGGGATTTAACACAAGTGGGGACATGTCTAACATAGGAAATGTTTTCTCCAAAGTATTTTCCTCATCTTAAATATCTTTGCTGTTATCTTATCCTATTTAATATATGTGAAACTTCAAAACTGAGATTACCAAATATTCTCTTTCCTTTCACAAAGATAGAATCTGTAATATAGAGGATCACGAGATGTGATTTGTGGTAATGGTTTCCTTGTTTTAAGTTAGGTGTTTTTAACATATTTGCTGTTATTTATTTTGGTTTTTCTCTTCAGAAACTTGCCCAGGCTTTGCATTG
>SJYC01066505.1:0-36572 GCA_006408675.1 Madoqua kirkii | reverse complement strand
CAGTAAGAGACAAAAAGTATAAGTACTACAAATATTGAGGAAGACTGAATTTCCATTTATATTACTTGTACTGAGGAATAAATATATAAGTATTTTAAAAATTTATCTCATTTCAGATTTTAACAGGTGACACAACACCGTGAGGCTTAATCTAAAAACTGTGGTGCCTGCTTGAAGATACCATGACTTTGAAAGAAAATTGCCTCACATGAAATGAAAAAGTATTTGACTGGAAGCTTTCACATTTCTAAGACTTTCCACTTACATTCTGTTAAGATAAAAGGTGACTTACTTATTTCTCTTTTATTTTTTTAGTTTTCCACAGTTCATTCATTCATTCATCTATTCACTTTAGAATTAGCTCAGCTTGCTATCACCATGACTGCTGAGGAAATGTTGAGTCAATTCCTAAGGAGAAGGCCAGGAACAGTTAATGTTTCTTTTTTGTTCCTTCAAAGCAAAAGGAAGCCTGGCCTAAATTAAGCTGGGAGTGCTTTCTTGCAAAGCATACCAAGCTTTATGGGACTTCAAGCTCAGCATTTTAGGCACAGTATTTCAAACTAAATCACAGGGAAAAAAAATCACCACTATATTACTTCTTTTAAACAATTCAGCATGGTGTAATTTTTTCTTTGGAAATGGAATACAGCTGCTTCCTGGGTCATGATTATGTTTGAAGATCTTTTGGTAAACTGAGGTTTTCCTAAAGTATCACTATTAAAACACGTAAAATATAAGTCTTGCTATATTAAACACTTATTGAGCTATAGGAAAATAAAAAGTGAATTTTAAAAAAAAAACAAAATTCCAACTTTCTAATGCATATTCTTACTAGCTTTCAAGCACAACATCTTGTTTTTAGACCATTAAGAACAATTGAAATCAGATTTTTATTTTTAAGTGAAAGAACACTCTTTGCTGCTGCTAAGTTGCTTCAGTCATGTCCGGCTCTGTGCGACCCCATAGACAGCCGCCCACCAGGCTCCCCCGTCCTTGGTATGGAAATGGAATACAGCTGCTTCCTGGGTCATGATTATGTTTGAAGATCTTTTGGTAAACTGAGGTTTTCCTAAAGTATCACTATTAAAACACGTAAAATATAAGTCTTGCTATATTAAACACTTATTGAGCTATAGGAAAATAAAAAGTGAATTTTAAAAAAAAAACAAAATTCCAACTTTCTAATGCATATTCTTACTAGCTTTCAAGCACAACATCTTGTTTTTAGACCATTAAGAACAATTGAAATCAGATTTTTATTTTTAAGTGAAAGAACACTCTTTGCTGCTGCTAAGTTGCTTCAGTCATGTCCGGCTCTGTGCGACCCCATAGACAGCCGCCCACCAGGCTCCCCCGTCCTTGGTATTCTCCAGGCAAGAACACTGAAGTGGGTTGCCATTTCCTTCTCCAGTGCATGAAAGTGAAAAGTCAAAGTGAAGTCACTCAGTGGTGTCCAACTCTCAGCAGCCCCATGGATTGCAGCCTACCAGGCTCTTCCATCCATGGGATTTTCCAGGCAAGGGTACTGGAGTGGAGTGCCATTGCCTTCTCCAAGAACACTCTTTACTAAATAATAAATCACAGTGTAAAAAGAAAGAGTTCTATGAACTTCTTCAAGTGTTTAAATACAAATGCATTTTACAACTAAACTTTTTCTAAAACATTTCCTAGCTTAAGAGGAATAAACAGTCTTTTTACCTTGATCTTTATCTTACCAAGAGTTTTACCATAATACAGATTATCTTATTTTTTGTGGTTTATTTTTATTCCTTAGTCTTTACCTTTGCTTTTTTCCCCTCAATGCAAACATAATAGATACCTGTTCAGAAAAAATAAAGCTATAGAGAAAGTCCCCAAACCAAAGTTTTAATGTATCACTTGACTAAACCGACCCTGTTAATATTGTGGTGGACTTTATTTCATACTTCTCCTATATATGCATTTTAATACTAAACATGCAGCAGCTCAGTTCAGTCACTAAGTCATGTCCCACTCTTTGCGACCCCATGAACTGCAGCACGCCAGGCCTCCCTGTCCGTCACCAGCTCCCGGAGTCCACCGAAACCCATGTCCATTGAGTCGGTGATGCCATCCAACCATCTCATCCTCTGTTGTCCCCTTCTCCTCCTGCCCTCAGTCTTTCCTAGCATCAGGGTCTTTTCAAATGACTCAGCTCTTCACATCAGGTGGCCAAAGTATGCATATATATATATAAATTCACAGTGATGTTTCTTTTATCTTGCCCCTCCTTCCACTCTAGCAACCACCTACTTGTTAGCCTACCAGGTTCCTCCGTCCATGGGACTCTCCAGGCAAGAGTACTGGAGTAGGGGGCTGTTGCCTTCTCCATTAGAGAAATAGGTGAGGGGGATTAAGAGGCACAGACTTCAGTCACAGAATAAAGGTCATGGATACAAAATGTACAGTCTCTGAATAAATTTAAAAAAAAATAATAGATATGAATTTATATTTAATAAATTCATATTACACTTTCCAAACATGTATTGTTTTTATACCCTAAACATAATTTTAAGCAGGATTCAAAAATATTACCTAAATATAGACTCCATTTATATCCATTTATATCCATTTATATCCATTCCACGGACTGTTCCATAAGATCCCCACTAACTTCTAACTCAACGTGCAGTCCTCATTCCTCATTTTACTTGATCTTTACTAGACATTGCGATCCCTTTCTTTTCTGGAACCACTGTCTTCATTTGGCTTTCAGAGCCTCTTCTGATTTTATTTTCTGGCTGCTTCTTCTTGGTCTCTCCTCCCACTCCTCTCTTTTTTGGCCGCACTGTGTAACTTGCAGGATTCTAGTTCCTTAACTAGGAATTGAACCTGGGCCCCAAGCAGTGAAGGCACAGAGGTCTAACCACTGGACAACCAGGGAATTCCCTTGGTTTCATTGACTTCTCCCCAATTGCAGTCTTTAAACATCTGTAGTGTTACTAGGCTCAGTCCATTCACCTCTTCTCCTGTCTTTCTATACCTGTACGCATTGTGTTCGTATATAATCCAATGCCTGTAAATACCATTTCACTGTGGCTGTTGTTTAGTTGCTAAGTCTTGTCTGGCTCTTTCATGACCCCATCGACTGTAGCCCACCACTCCTGTGTCCATGGGATTTCCTAGGCAAGAACTGGAGTGAGTTGTCATTTCCTTCTCCAAGGGATCTTCCCAACTCAGGGATTGAATCCAAGTCTCCTGATTGGCAAGTGGCTTCTTTACCACTGCAATGCCAGGAAAGCCCTAAATACCATTTACAGGATGGCATTGCCCGATTATATATCTGCATCTTGGGTTTCTCTCAATTCCTGGTTGATATATACAAGTGACTGTTTGACATCTCTATCTGGTGACTGCATAGGCATCTCAAACTTAAGATGCAAAACTTCAAAGTTCAAGTTCAAATCTGATTGATACTATCTGCCAAACTTACTCCTCTTTCCTAATCTCAATAAATAACTCCATCCTTCCTGTTATTCAAGAAATAAGTCTTGAAGTCATCTTTTTGCTATTTTACTGAACCCCACATCTGATTTCATAAAAATGCTGTTAAGTCTCAAATTTACCACTTTCTACCTCCACTATTACAATCAGGTCCAACCCTTTATAACTTGCTTAGTTAACTACAGAAACCTTACAACTGGTCTTTTCCCTTCCATCTTTAGCTCATTCTCATCTGTACTCAGCATAGCAATTAGTGTAATCTTATTATAATGTGAGACAAATCACGTTACCCTGTTCCTTCTAAAATGACCAAATTCTTCGTTGGCACTTCCTTTCCTCTCTGACCTCACCACCTGAGTCTTTTTGCTCAATCTCCTCTGCCCATGCTAACCCCTTGTTGTTCTTCAGGGACTTCAGTATCAGCTGTTCCGTCTGTATAGGATCCTCCGTCCATGGGACTCTCCAGGCAAGAGTACTGGAGTGTCTGGTGGTTTATTCTCTCACCTATTGCACTTCCTGATGCAGATTTCACTCTCTCAGTGGCTCCTTCCTCAGCTTTCCCATTTCCCTCCTTGGCTTTTCTCCTTAGCACCATTTACTACTGCTTCTCCCTCCAGCTAGAATGTAAGCTCCCGGAGAGCAGGGACTTTTCGGCCTATTTCTATATGCCCAATTTATACAGTAATTCCTAGAATATTGCATTTAAATATTTGTTGAGTGAATGAAGAAATAAATGAAGTCACATCATTATTTGTAACTACTAACAGTGTCTCATTACATGGATGAACTGCTAATTTCTTCAACCAACTCTGGATGGGTGCTTGTTCTGTTTGTTTTTATGTCTTCATTATTATTAGTACTCTACATTAACACTGATAACATCTGAGTGTTTCTTTAAGGTAAGTTTCCGGAAGTAGAATTGCTGATTTACAAGACTGCCACAGTTAGAAGAGCCCTAATTATGTGACTATAATAGTTCTCCAGAAAAGATGCAGAGTTACACTCCCGAACAGTGAGTATCCTGAAAGTACATGTGAGTATCTCTAGTCCAATGCATTGCCGACAGTGAGTCTCATTCTAATACCTTCCAATATGATATTATAACTTGACACAGTATCTAAGTGTCACTGTACATTCATGAAACTTAAATAACTATAAGCCAAAATTAAAAACCGATAAGTTGTCGCTGTTCAGTCACTAATTCCTGTCTGACTCTTTTGCGACCCACAGACTATAGCACGCTAGGTTCCTCTGTCCATGGAATTCTCCAGGTAAGATTAATGGAGAGGGTTGCCATTTCCTTCTCCAGGGCATCTTCCCAACCCAGGGGTTGAACCCACATCTCCTGCATTGGCAGGTGGATTCTTTACCACAGAACCACCAGGGAAGCCTAGACATTTCCTACAAATTCCTCAAATCAAGCTGACTTTTCACATCCATATGTATTTTCTTTCTATTCACTAGACTCTGATTGTACTTGGCTGTTGTGAAACCATTTCCTAGTAAGAATCAAAAACAGGACTGATAATAAAATTTTTTTTTCTTTCTTTTTTCCAGAGAAAAGCAAAAAACAAATAAAACTCACCTCAGCTGAAATAATCTTTACAAAGAAAGTCACTGTGGCTTCTCTCTATCATTAGATCTTCAGTGAATTTCTAGATAAATTTGGATCTTCCCATCCTTTTAGGAGAGGTGTAGGATGGTGAGGAGTGTACAACTATTCAGAGGGTCTAACATGAGTCTTTCTAACTAAAGCATATTTGCTTTGGCTGCGATTCTGATTGTCCTTCCTGTGCTCTTGTTAGATTTTTCTGACTACATTCATAAAATAAGGAGCCAGTCTCTTGGTGAATATTGAATTCCTCTTCACGATAACTTGTGATTTTAATGAAGTTCTTTTAATCTCTAAAACGTGCTCTGCTGTGTCTAGTCTTCTAATTATCCTGAGCTGCTTTTTTATTCTTATCTAGATATTAAATATCAGTATAGTTCATATTTTATGTCTATTCTATAAAAAGTGAAGTGAATGTGTTAGTCACTCAGTTGTGTCTGACTCTTTATGACCCTGTGGACTGTAGCCTGCCAGGTTCCTCTGTCCATGGGATTTCCCAGGCAAGAATACTGGAGTTTCCATTCCCTTTTCCAGGGGATCTTTCTGATCTAGGGATTGAACCCGGGTCTCGTGCAGACAGATTCTTTACTGTCTGAGCCACCAGGGAAGTCCATTCTATAAAAGAATGGCCTCAAACTGCATTTTAATAAATGTGTTTCTTCCTATGACTTTAGATATGGAAGTTATTACTATGGTTAAAAGTAATAATTAGTAAGTGGTTGAAACAGTACAGGGAGCAGTAGAAAGAAAACACAACTCTGTGCTTTTCCTTTTTAAGGAAAAGGAGTACTTTTTTCCTAAAGCAGCTTTCCCTAAACTTTTTCACTTCTACCTTTAAGCTATTAGAAAGTATTGTCAACACCAAAGAGCATTATTTTCTGGGTTATAACTGTCAATATTTGCCATATGCAAGCCTAAAATGGTTGGATTTTTAAAATAATAATTTATTGGTTTATTTAAGACAGAAGAAGTAAATCAACCATATTAAGAGAAAGAACATATTTTTATGAAAATAACTATTTACTAAAAATGATTTTTGCTAAAAAAATGACTTTGTACATATTAAAAAAATGTCTTTAATATATGAAGTAATAGATGACAACTGGGTTCTCAACCAGCTTCCGTATGTAACCTACTGCACTATTACACATGTGTCACTTCTGGAAAACCCCAATGCACACTTGTGAGAGCATGAAAATTCAAAAAAAAAATCTTAATGTTATTGTGAAAATAGTTTTGACCTCAAAGACTTCTGAAGAATTCCCTAGGGGTCCTCAGAGCATAGGTTGTCCTCCAACCAAACGTCAGCACGTTTCAGAATATTGAAAGGGTGTAATATAGGACAAAACTTGGCATTATCTCTGGTTTATATGTAATACCTAAATCTGAAAAGAAGCTTTTAATATGAAGCATGTTAAAATTTTAGTCACATTTGCTCACTTTTGATGGGCTAAATTCCTTGGTTAACTGATTCACGCCTTCATCTACATTATGAAAGGATTTTTTTTTTACTTTGTTATCTTGCTTACACAGGGCATACTGCCTCTTCAGAACACTTTTCTGTGCTTTATGTTTACTTTCTTATGTCTTTGATTATTTAATTAAGCAGAAACAAACAAAAAAGAATAACGATTCCTCAGCTATTAAAGAACTAAAGTTCTTAGACTGATATTATCTTCTAAATTTGTGGCTAAAATCTTTTACTGTCGCTTTGATTAAATGGGACTTCCGTGATGGCTCAGTGGTAAAGAACCTGCCTGCAACGCACGAGGCCCAGTTTTAATCCCTGGGTTGGGAAGATCCTTTGCAAAAGGGACTGGCTATCCACTAACAGATATTATCTTCTAGATTTATTTTTAATATCTTTTACTGTCACTTTGATTAACTAGGTAACTAGAAATCGTTTCTCAGATACCTACTATCCTATTGTCTTAAAGTGTCCAAATAGCCTGTGACCACTCTTTTGCTTTTGTCTCCTGAAAACTGTCCCTGGATTGAGGAAAGAATGAAAATATTTTCAGGATATATTTTACATCTAGAACTAACTATTTTTGAGATTTCCCAGAGGTCTCCTGAGAAATTACAAAGCTTTGTTCTATCACCTAATAAAAAGAAATACGAGACAACTTTACATTTATTTGATCTATTGCTATTGGAAGAGTCACATAGAAAAGTTATCAGTTCTGAAGAGACACTCAGCCTTTTCTAGATAATGTATGTGGGGGTGAAATGCTATTAATGTAAATATTTCAGAAGCATGGAAAGTCCCTGGAAATTTGTCAGTGCCCTTTTTGTCCATAATACAGTTTTACCCTAAGGGGGAAAATTGACCAAAATTTCTAGAAAGTAGTTATATGCTGTATATACCCCCATAGCGAATATTACTTTCTTTTGTTTGATATTATTGATTATGATAATATTATCGACTATGGTGATAAAATAACAAAGGTCATTACGTCTCTAAACAGTTTTATTTTACTCTAATTCTTACCTGAAGTCCCTGCTATAAGCTACAGGGCAAAGTTGTATCATGGACAGAAAAGGTCTCCGAGACTTTAAATGATTGACATTTCAAAGAATAAACTCAAGTACAGGCTTTGAAACTGACATCGCACAGCCGACTTTCACCCCATGCTGCTAGACAGCTTCATGAAGTCGACCACTAACCCAAGATTCCTGGAATAAGCATATTTCCTAGAGCTGAAAATGAAAAGTGATAAAGGTAATTTTATTGTGATTATTTGTTTGGAATACAGTTGGTACAGCTTTAAGTTTCTATTTTCCGGACATATAAATAAGCGCTTTCTTTTTCTTCTTAAGCCACCTATAATGCATACAATTTAGTAAAATCTGTATTTAAAGCAGAAATATGGCATTTATAAATAATATTTAGTTCTTACTGACCACCTGTGTTAGCTTCCTAAGATTTCCATAACAAATGACCACAAAATTGAGTGACTTAAAATGACAAAAATTTATTCTCCACAGTTCTGAGGGCGGGAAGTTTAAAAATCAAAGTGTCACCAGAGTTCATTCCTTCTGAAGGTTCTGAGGGGACAAGCTGTCCCAGGCTTTGAGTTTCTGGGAGCAGCTGGCCATCAATCCTTGGTGTTTCTTGGTTTGTGGACCTATCACTTCAACTCTGCCTCTGTCCTCACACCGCCTTCCCCTCAATTTGTCTACATCCCAAATCTTCCTCTTCTTTCCCTTATAAAAAATATCAGTCATTGGACTTAGGGCCCACCCTAAATCTAGGATGATCTTGTCTTGAAATTCTTAATTATTGATTGACACTTCAAAAAATAAACTCTTGGGTACAGGCTTTGAAGGTGAGCTCACATAGACAACTTTCAAACCAGAGTGTCATAAAATCAGGCCACTAGTCCAAGATCCAGTAGAATAAGAATTCATTTCTTGGGACTGAGAAAGAAAACTTAATTAATCTGCAAAGAGCCTCTTTCCAAACAGTGCACATTCAAAAGTGTTAGAACTCTGAGGTATTTAGGGGTGGGGTGGGGCAGGCAGATGCAATTCAACCCACTTACCCCATCTTTCAAGAATTCAGAAACTTAGTATGGCCCCCTACCTTTCATGAAAATATTTGCATAGCCACAACAAGAATCTGTACTCCAATATTTTTGCCTAGGGTGTTGTATTAGAGACTGAAACTCTTAAAAAAATCAGGTGTGACAGGCTGCCTTTCAGGGGAAAGAAACATATAGAGCCAATGTCTCCAAACTTCTCCTAAGAAAACTGGTCCAATACCTGGCTAACAGGGTCCCAGCCTTATTCTAAAGTTTAGTAAGTAAGTTCTTGGCAGACTAGGAATCTTTAAAAATTTGGGGGACTTCCAGAAGATAGGAATTCACTTAGATGTTTAGGTATTGCCAGTAAAATCTGGTGGAGTGAGATTCTTGGGCTTGGCTCCCTGCCCTTGGGATAGAAGAATAGAGGCCTTTAAAAACACAAAATCTGAGATTCCTTATGAAAATATCTAGGCAGAGGTTAGTTTACAGCCTTTGTAGCTGTTCATTGCTATATGTATGACTCAGAAAATGCAAAGCAAACTCAAAGAGTCTTTATGATACATTAACAGTCTTGTTGCACTTGGGTAAATAATCAGGTCAGATCTAATTGTGCCTTTTTTATGTTCAAGAATAATCTTTGAGATTACTACGATCACAAGATGAACGGACTGTCAGATATTAAAGATGAACAGGCAAAAAGATGACATGGTGTCCTGTCTAGTACACCCTTGGGTTATCTGCATTTATTATCTTTTAGCAAGTTTATAACTTTGTAATTTGTAGAAATGGGTAGCAATGAACATTATTCTTGTTCCTAGAAAGTGAAATTGTCTAGTACACCTCCAAGAATTCAATTTTTCACACATTCACTTCAGCAAGTGGCTTCTGACTGCACTATCTGTGCTCTCTGGATTCTTTACTAACATGTTTAATATTTTATTGGTTTCCTCATTTACTTCTCTGGGCTTCTCTGGTGGCTCAGAGGTTAAAGCATCTGCCTGCAAGGCCAGAGATCCAGGTTCATTCCCTGGGTCGGGAAGATTCCCTGGAGAAGGAAATGGCAACCCACTCCAGTATTCTTGCCTGGAGAATTCCATGGATGGAGGAGCCTGGTAGGTTACAGTCGATGGGGTCGCAAAGAGTTGGACACGACTGAGCGACTTCACTTTCACTTTCCTCATTTACTAATAAATTAAATAAAATGCATACATGTCTTGTATTTTAGAAATGGACAATATATAGTATTTGTATCTACTAGAGCTATTCACCACTGAGAAAAAAGTATTAATAAAAGCTTAAGAAACTATGAGATAGCTATGTGGAAAAACTGCATAAATTTATTTATTTATTATTAATCTTCTTTGGTACAGAAGCTTTAGAAGAACCTTGGTATATACATTTGTACTTGTACATAAAGGCCCAGTACAGAGTAGTGCTTAAGAGCCTGGCAAGCCAATATACCTCCTGTGACATTCACCAAATTACTTAAAATTTCCAGACTCCAGTTTTCATTGTTTAAAACAGGATTCATCTATAAAATAGTCCTATCCCTCAGAGTTCGTCTGAGGAATTAAGAATTATAAATTAAGAGCTTAGTACAGTGTCTGGAACATGAAAAACCTATTACATAGTTATTCACGGACATGTTGATTTATTCTTTGCTTCAAGAACTAACATTTATCCCTGTGTACATCCCTGTGTGTATTCAGTTGTGTCTGACTCTTTGCGACCCCATGAGCTGTGGCCTACTAGCCTCCTTTCCCCGTGGGATTTCCCAGGCAAGCATACTAGAGTGGGCTCCCATTTCCTTCTCCATCTTCTCAACCCAGGGTTTGAGCCCATGTCTCCTGCATCTCCTGTAATGGCAGGATGATTCTTTACTACTGAGTCACCTGGGAAGCTAACATTTAATCCTAATTAGTAATAAATATATTGTCTTCAATACAGTCTTATTGAATTCATACAGTGTCAGTGAGGTATTTCTCAAATCTGTAGTCACAGAAATCACTAATGTCTAATCACTATATAATGAAAACTACGATTGTTTTGAATCATGTGTTTATTAGAAGACAAAAATAATCTCACTGAAACAAACTATAGTTAGAACTGAAATTTAATAAAAAAAAAAACTTGGCATTGCTTTAACTATGATAACAAACAGAGAAATAATCAAGAAAGAGCATAAGGTTAATTGCTGACTGCTAGTTAACAGCATAGCCTTCCTTTCATTGTACTGCACTCCATCAGCTCTCTTCAGCCTAAAGACATTGTTTCTACTACAAAATAAAATACAAAGCCTTAACTTTGAATATTTTACTGTTAATATTAAAAGAGAGTTTGTGCATAATACTCATTTTAGAGGCTTGAATTCTTCATTAATATATCATTTGGAATTTAATTAAATTTATAATTATATAGATTCACAAACTTGACATAAATTCAGCTGTTTCACAGAGGTGGATATACTTTAGTTTGGAAGACTTACCCTATCATAATGGCAGGGGGTATTCTGACCATTTAACACCTATATATAATGAAAGTTAAATAAAAATCTCCAAATAGTTTGCCAGAAAGCATTAATATATGCTGTCCTCTTTCTTCAACTATTGCTAAAGCCAATCAGATTGGTTTTACAGCTTTCTGGTGGCTTTGAAAATGTGCACTTTAATGTACAATGAGTGATGTAATGCTTTGGCGGGGATGTTATTTGCATGTTTTCAAGATTCCCATGTAACTGCAGGCTGACCCTCAGAATACTCCTAAGCCACTCATCAAATTGGAGTCTAGGTAGAAACACAGAGGCAGCTGCTTTCAGCTTGATAATCACACCACTTATTGACTATCATGGTATCACTGTTCAATGGGCATGAGTTTGAGAAAACTCCAGGAGATGGTGAAGGACAGTGAAGCCTGGTGTGCTGCAGTCCATAGGATTGCAAAGAGTTGGACACGATTTAGGGATTGAACAAAAAGAAACCAAATATAATCTCTATAAAAATAAGTAGTCTAATTAGTCTGCCTTCCAAATGCTAAAGAAGTATGATGAGGTGATACCTGTAGAAAAGAAAAGTCAAGCATGAATTTGGCCTTTTAATGGACATTTTCCAGTTCTCATCTTATTCTACCAATTAGTGGTGTTTGAAGCACTTGTTCATTTTTTCCTCATTAAAGCACATTATTTATTGGCCTCTGGATCATCCTTTTCTTTTTTAAACTCACTGGTCTCCTCTTCTAATCCCCTTCTGTCCTTTCCCAGGTGATGCTCATATTCCCTGACTGCTAAACACTGATGGGCTCAAGAATCATCTTTATCTGCATTCATTCTCTAAATGATTTAATTTTGTCCCACAATTTTCAATACATTTGGATTCAGACAACTTTCAAATTTGGGTCTCTAATCTTAACTTTCTTTTCTGAATTTTAGCACTGGATACCCAGCCTGTTACTTAACATTTTTCTATAAAAGTCTATTTAAAAAATCTAATTTTTTTCACCTATTCTGAATTTGAAAATTGGTATTCTGAACTTGTAACTCTACCCACCTCCACATGAGTAGTCTATCATGAGTTACCACCATCGTAGAAAAGAGATGATTCTATTTTTGGGGGGTCAAAATCATGGAATAATTCTTGATGCCTTTCTTTCTCTCATACTGCATAGTCAATCATTCAGTAATATTCAGAATATATTCAGAATCTGGCATTTTTACTACCTTCCTGTTGTCTTCCAAATTCAACTCATCATTTTTTCTCGTTTGAACTACTGCATTTGCCTCCTAACACGTCTCCCTACCCCCAGACCTCCTTAGAGCCTGTTTTCTCACTGCAGTGAGAATGTCACACTCCACACAAAGCTCTTGAAAAAAGAAAGTCTGAAGTCTTTATTGTGGTTAATGATGTCCTATGTCTGCCTACAACTTCTGTGTCCCCTCTGTGTCCTCATCTTCTCCCACTCCCGTCATTCATTCTAGGATAGCCAAATTGTTCTTCTTGATAGTCTTCTAACACACCTGGAATGGTCCTATTTCTGGCATTTTGCATTTTCTGGTCTTGCTGCCTGGAAGAGTTTTCCTCCAGATAACTCCATGATTGCTTCTCTCAGTCTTTGGGATTTCTGCTTTTGTGTCTTTTCTTTGGAAGATTGACCCTTAGCTCCTTGTATCAGATAGCACTCCCCATGTGCATCGTCATTTTATACTGCCTTATTCTCTCTTACTTTTCTTCACAGCACTTTCCAATATTTACTGAGAATCTTATTTTACATTGGGATGCAAATATTCATGCTTTTGGGCATATTATATACTTACTGACTGATTTGTTGATTGTTTTTCTCCTTCTTTAAAACTGTTAGTAACTTGTTATTGGAGATTTTTCTTGCTTTTTGTTATATTTCTACAGCCTCAAAGAGTGACTGATCCAATGGAGATGCTCAACTAAGTTCCTATTGTGTGATCCTAATTCTGGGACATCAGTTTCCTGGAAATGATTTCCTTTGTATTCATTCTTTCTAATGCAGCACCTGAAGGCAAGGTGGAACAGAAAGGCTTCCACTCAGTTCAGTTGAGTTGCTTAGTCATGTCTGACTCTTTGTGACCCTATGGACTGCAGCACACCAGGGCTCCCTGTCCATCACCAGCTACTGGAGTCAAACTCATGTCCATTGAGTTGGTGATGCCATCCAACCATCTCATCTTCTGTTGTCTCTTTCTCCTCCTGCCTTCAATCTTTCCCAGCATTAGGGTCTTTTCAAGTGAGTCAGTTCTTTGCATCAGGTAGCCAAAGTATTGGCGTTTCGGCTTCAGCATCAGTCCTTCTGATGAACAGTCAGGACTGATTTCCTTTAGGATGAACTGGTTGGCTCTCCTTGCAGTCCAAGGGATTCTCAAGAGTCTTCTTCAACACTACAGTTCAAAAGCACCGATTCTTTGGCACTCAGTTTTCTTTATAGTCCAACTCTCACATCCATACATGACTACTGGAAAAACTATAGCTTTGACTAGACAGACCATTGTTGGCAAAGGAATGTCTCTGCTTTTTAATATGCTGTCTGCTGCTGCTGCTGCTAAGTCACTTCAGTCGTATCCGATTCTGTGTGATCCCATAGATGGTAACCCACCAGGCTCTGCCATCGCTGGGATTCTCCAGGCAAGAACACTGGAGTGGGTTGCCATTTCCTTCTCCAATGCATGAAAGTGAAAAGTGAAAATGAAGTCACTTAGTCATGTCCGACCCTCAGCGACCCCATGGACTGCAGCCTACCAGGCTCCTCCATCCATGGGATTTTCCAGGCAGGAGTACTGGAGTGGAGTGCCATTGTCTTCTCCATAATATGCTGTCTAGGTTGGTCATAAATTTCCTTCTAAGGACTAAGTGTCTTTTAATTTCAAGGCTGTAGTCACCATCTGCTGTGATTTTGGAGCCCCCCAAAATAAAGTCTGCACTGTTTCTATTGTTCCCCCACCTATTTGCCATGAAGTAATGGGACCAGATGCCATGATCTTTGTTTCCTGAATGTTGAGTTTTAAGCCAAATTTTTCACTCTCCTCTTTCACTTTCATCAAGAAGCTCTTCAGTAGGTTGGTGCAAAAGTAACTGTGGTTTTGAACTGTTGAAGTTCACAGTCTGATATAGCAATAAAGTCTTAAATGAGTGTTATATATATATTTTAATGTGCATTTCTTGCGGGTTTGTTTTTTTTTGGCTAATGACACTACTTGCTGTGTATTTTATATTTATTTTAGACTACGGAAATGATGTTAGACAAAAAAAAAAAGCAAATTTGAACAATTTTCTTATTTGCGTTCAAAATGGGTTGTGAAGCAACGAGACAACTCGCAACATTCAAAATGTGTTTGTCCCAGGAACTACTAATGACCCTACAGTGCAGTGGTGGTTCAGGAAGTTTTGCAAAGGAGATGAGAGCCTTGAAGACGAGGAAAAATGGCCAGTCATCGGAAGTTTACAATGACCAACTGAAAGCACCATTGAAGCTGATCCTCTTACAACCGCATAAGTTGCCAAAGAATTCAACCATTCTATGGTCAATTGGCATTTGAAGCAAACTGGAAAGGTGAAAAAGCTCGGTAAGTGGGTGCCTTATGAGCTGACCAAAAACCAAAATTTCATTGTTTTGAAATGTTGTCCTTTCTTATTCTACGCAACAACAATGAACTGTTTCTTGATCCAATTATGAGGTGTGATGACAAGTGGGTTTTATATGATAATCAGTGATGATCAGCTCAGTGGCTTGACCAAGAAGAAGCTCCAAAGCACTTCTCAAAGCCACACTTGCACCAATAAAAGGTCAGGGTCACTGTTCGGCGGTCAGCTGCCAATCTGATCCAGTACAGCTTTCTGAATTCTGGAGAAACCATCACATCTGAGTAGTACACTCAGCTAATCAGTGAGATGCACCAAAAACTGCAAAGCCTGCAGCTAGCATTGGTCAACACAATGGGCCTAATTCTCTTCCAAGACAATGCCTGACCACGCATCACAAAACCAACATTTCAAAAGTTGAATGAATTGGGCTACACAGTTTTGCCTCATCCACCACATTCACCTGACCTCTTGCCAACTAACTACCACTTGTTCAAGCATCTCAACAACTTTTACAGGGAAAATGCTTCCACAAACAGCAGGAGGAAGAAACTCTTTTCCTAGAGTTTGTCGAATTCTGAAGCATGAATTTTTATGCTATAGAAATAAACAAACATCTTTCTCGTTGGCAAAAATGTGTTAATTGTAATGGTTCTTATTTTGACTAATAAAGATGTGTTTGAGGTTAGTTATAATGATTTAAAATTCATGGTCCAAAAATCATAATTACATTTGCATAAACCTAACAAATAGTAGAAGTCCTGGATAAACACCAGAACCAATGTTGTAGTAGGGGTCCTCTTAAACCTTTTCCCACTTATCTAAAACTTCTGTATCAGGAGCGAGCTTTTGCAAAGAGCCATATGTGCAATAGAAAAATCCAACTCAACCTGGCTTACTGAGAGGACACCCAGAGTTTGGACATGCAGAGCTAGGACTGGTCAGTCCCTAGCCCCACTCTACCTTTAGTTCACGAGTGCTGTCTAGCTGCTCTGTCCTAGGCAGGGCTGTTTCATCCTGAGATTTCTTTCCCTTGCATTCATGCAGTGGCTGCCTGATGCATTAAGGTCAGAAGTGTTCAACATGAGAGGTTTTTTGTATTCCTTTTAGCAGATCTATGAAAACTTCTCTAGAACCCTTCAGAAATCTTTATTATGGTGTGTGTGTGGAGGGTGTCAAGATAAGGCCACATGCCCATACTTGACTCAATTACTAATCAAGAAGAGCAGGGCCTTTGATAATTCAGACTCACTCATGAGCAGAGGGTGGTATGGTTACCTTTCTCTTGAGTCATGTAGGTTACATGAAGGAAGTAAGAAGGCTGAACTAAGACTCAGGCTTCTCTGGATGGTGGAAGAAAGAATGCCTGCCAATTAGGTGGTCAAGATGTTCACTATATTCTCAAACCCAAGACCTGAAGGGATAGTGACTAGAAAGACAAGGGACAGCAATAACCATGGCATGTGAAACAGGTCATCAGGTACAGTGTATATATTTAAAATTTTCTATATATTATAATGTTTTGATATCTTAGAAAAAACGCTTTCCAGCTGGGAAGTTGCCCCTCTTGGGGTCAGCCACTTCTTAGAGATGACAGCAGAGAGTTCAGCCCAGAGTGTGCCTTAAAAATGCACACTAACCAAGCCAGAACCAACACATCCTGTATTTGCCTTACTCTTTACTTCTTTGCCTTACTCTTTATTCTTCCACTTTAATCACCCCAGGATCTTGTTGTTCAGCCGTTAAGTCGTATCCAACTCTTTGTGACCCATGGACTGCACTGCACTGAGTTTCCCTGTCTTTCACCATCTTCCAGAGTTTGCTCAAACTTATGTCCATTGAGTGGGTGATGCCATCCAGCTATCTCATACTCTGTCACCCCATTCTTCTCTTGCCTTTAATCTTTCCCAGCATCAGGGGCTTTTCCAAAGAGTTGGCTCTTTGCATTGGGTAGCCAAAGTATTGGAGCTTCAGCATCAGTCCTTCCAATGAATATTCAGGGATGATGTCCTTTAGGATTGACAGGTTTGATTTCTTTGCTGTCCTGGGGACTCTCAAGCATCTTCTCTGGCACCACAGTTTGAAAGCACCAATTCTTCACACTTGACCTTCTTTATTGTCCAACTCTCTCATCTGTACCTGACTCCCAGGCAACTAGGAACCTCCTCTATAGCTTTAGAAAGCCCACTGAAAGGATTCAAACCAACTAACTTTAAACTGTACTTTCTACTCTGCCTTGCTGTCCCCAGTCAAGGCTCAGCCTTAAAGTCTTCCCCTCACTTCATCTTCTGGCTCCTGACCATCCTGTGTCTTTCCCATGTGGTCTGCCTGCCTCCTATCCTCAGACCTGTGAGCATAAGAAACTTTGTTTGCCAGAGCCTCTCCTGTGTCTCCTCTTGTGACCATACCTGCCAGCCCACCATGTAAGGAAAACCATACGAAAGCACCTGACTCTTCCAGAGAGCGAGGATGTGTAGAGAAGGCTCAGGCACATGTGGCAGTTCTTTGCTCCAGCCGTGGTCATTCACTGCTTCAAACTACTCTCACTTAATGAACAAAATGTGAATGAAGCAGGGTTTTTTTTTCCCCCATTGATTTTTTTTTTCATTTCCATGGTACTAATGATAAAAATACAGGTTTTTAAAAATGTTTAATTGGTTTCCACTTCCAGCTTGCCAGTGAAGTAAATCAAATATAAATTTGTGGATAGATCTGGTTCAAAATTTGAACTTCATCACTTACTAACAATAGTGGATTTATTTTTTTCTGAGGTTCATTTCTTTTATTCATTAAAAAGATGACTGTAAAGCTTCCCTGAGTGGCATTTAATCCAGAGGGTGTGAGATAGTGCGTGTAAAACACCTGACTTAAAGCAGACAGTCTGCAAACACTGGTCTCTGTCAATTCTCTTTACAGAAAGGAGCACAGCCTTAAAGAATCTGAAAGGAACAACTGGTTAATTTTCTTTGCTACTAGATTATAGGTCATAGGACTTGTTTAATTCCTAAATTTTCTATCAACAAAGTACTGTTTGATAAACAATTGTTTTTAGTTCTTTAGTTTATTTTTCTCCTTCTCCTAACTCTCAAAAATAAAATAGCCTGCTCATTATTTGGCAGTAAATCAGCTTTTAATTCTAGATTTCAAATATACTAATACATTTTTCATGTAATTATAAAGATTTTGGAAGACAAAATAATGCATTTAAGATGTTAATTTACATGGCTGACTCTTTTCCATATCCCCCACACTGTGTCTGAGAACTGAACTACCTTACGGCTATACCCATAGGAAAAAAGTTAGAGTGGGTGGTGTCTTTTGTTATTTTAAATGAATTTTTAACATCTCTATGCCCCATGCCTTACCCAGATTTCTTGCTGCTTATTCACTGTGGACCCAATCTCCTGGTGACTATTATGACCCAGGGATGTAAATTCAGCTGTCAGCAGAGTTTTCACAACCACTTTGTAAAATTACAACGCTATCCAAAAAATAAATGAAATACAGGGAAATGGAAAAACCAAAACTTGACATGATCCACCCAGGTAAGAGCTAAATTTCCTATGTCTTTCCAAGTCATTCCTTTTTCTTCTTGTTACCAAAGCAAAGGGCAGGAATGCCAGAAACCCCACAGTTCCCTTTGGTGCTACCTACTTGCTTTCATTGTCAGGACATGAGAAGAGAAAACTTTTCAACTTTTTAGGCACTTAAAACTCTGAAACGAGCTTTGACCTTCTGCCAGTATAAATGAATTGCTTCAAGATAGTCGCTATCCCACAAAAATAATTAATTATAATTCCCAGACCAGATGACAATTGTGCCAGGGTATCCAAATAACTGAATCTGGTTGGAGATTAACGACTGCTCACAACAGGGAGGAGAAGGAAAAAGAAAAACAAAAGAGCAGGTCCAAAGACTAAAGACGACACTGTATATTAGATAATTCCTCGTCTTTTAGAATATTTTATAACATCCAGTGATTTCACTGTTCATGCCTCAGTCTGCCCTAGCAGCACCAACTCTGCTTTTCTTGGCATCCTTTACAAACTAGTCTAATCTCAGCACAAGTTTCCTAGCGGAATCCTGTCTAGCACCCAGTTACACTGAGCGAGCCAAAGCTTTCAATTCCTCAGTCACTTACAGCAGCCAGGGGCTCCTTCGACTGGCACACGTGTTTTTCCCACCAGAGCCATGACTCTCTGCAGATTTGTGCTGATTCTACACACACTTCTGGTTGCAAGTTCATATGCTAATCCAAGAAATGAGATCTATTCAGACTCCAGGGCCCATTAAACTTCATCATCTTGAAGTTCACTGGCACTGTGATTATTTTCAAGAACACATAAAGTATGAAGCACACATTCCACATTTACTCAGTATAACTTCATCACCAGGAGAATTTCCATATTCAAAACATGAGCTTAGATTTGATCTATGCTTTATGAAAGAAATTCTTCTAAAGAAAGCCTCCATTTCAGTTGAATAAAAAATCTTTAATTTGTATTTTCTCCAAAGAATAACCATAAAGGAGAAACATAAAAATGTGAAATTGGAAGATTCATTTATAGAGGTAACTTTAAAACTAAACATTGTCTTGTGTTATCCTGGCTGTTTATTGATTTTTAACTGATGTTCTGTAAAAAAGTGAAGCCACTCTGAAAATGCTTTTTGTAAAAGCTGTTGGGTTGGTTTGTTTTTCTTTTTAACATATAAAGAGGAATACAGTGAATAAATGCAACTAGCAATATTTATACTTGAGGCATTACTTCCTTGGGGATTTGTGGATCTTCAAACTACAATATTGTTTTTATTACAGATATGAAACTTGTTTTACACCATCAAAGTTCACAAATTAACCCAAAGAAAAAGTAGTTTCTGACCTTGTGCCAGATGGGCAGAGGGCTAAGCCAACACTGACAGGTCCTTGTGCCCTTTCTCGTGACATCATGGTGTTGTACTGGCAACAGGCTGGACTCAGCTGCATCTTAGACTCCTAGATCTGTGCTAAAGCAGACAGAGATGCACTGAAGACTGGATTCAAAGCAAACGTGAGAAGACTTCTGCCAGCAACATAAAACAAAGTCAAAAAGGAGTAATCTATGCTCACTACAGTTTGAAATGCTGCAGGTTCAAGGTGAAGATGGGTTAGCACATGTTATGGCAGATTGAAAACACTCTCTCTTCATGGAAAATTAAAAAAAAAACTGTCTTGTTCATAGATTGACAATGCCAAGAAATGATAGTTTAAAAATATTTTTATTCATTTTCTATATACAATTCACTAAGCAGTGCTAAAGTGATGGAAACAAGTAGCATGGCAAACTGCAGAGGAGTTTCTTAAATATGATTCATTTCCATTTTCATCGGGTTTTTTGTTTGTTTGACTGTTAGGCAATCAGTTCAGTTAAAAATAATGCTTGTGTATTATAGAGAATTAAGAAAATACATGAAGTATAAGGATGTAGTGCAGGATATAGAGATAACAATAGTAATATTTTAATGTTTTCCTGTTCTGTAGATTTATTTTTGGATTTTTACTTAAGTTTTACAAAATAGGTATGATAGGTTTTATTTTCCCATTAAATTTTTACAATGGAAATTTACAAGCAGAGCCAAATGTAAAAAGAATAAAATAATGAACCCCTGGAGAACCATCACCAAAATTCAACCCTTGTTATCATTTGTCAGTCTTGTATCAACACATCCTCCCTCCCAATTTTTGTTGTTCGGTATTTTAAAGCAGGTCTCCAACACTGAGTCAGTACAGTAGTGATCGATTTATGATTATAACTGCCCCAAACTGATTATGACACATTGTTTATATGCAAAACCAAGAAAGGGAGATGTTAGCAGCTACTTCAAGGTTTTTATTTTTGCAGCTTTGAAAATGATACTCATTTGAGAAAGCGAGGGGACATGAGAGCATTGCACTTTGGAGAGTGACAGTGATAACATTTGTCTTCTGCTGTACAGTTTGACTTACTTATGTCTTAGGACTCTTTTTTTTTTTTTTATATTTACTGATTTGGCTGCATTGGGTCTTAGTTGTGGTGCTCAGGATCTTCATTGCGGCACACTGGATCTTTTGTTGTGGGGCAGAGGTTCTCTGTAGCTGTGGCACACGGGCTCCAGAATGGATAGGCTCAGTAGATGCCCTGCAGCGTTTGGGGCCTTAGTTCTTCCACCAGAGATCAAACCTGGGTCCCGTGCATTGGAAACATGGAGTCATAGCCATTGGACCACTCTTTGTTTCTTGTCTCTTTTTTGTACACTGAAAATTCTTCTGTTCCTGGGACCACGTCATATTTTCCTCTGTGTGCCCAGCACATGGGACAAGATTGGCAAGGGTTTGAGGTTAGAGTAGCCAGTCAACAGACTGTCAGCACCAAGGGTTTGCAGTGCAAAATTCATGAAATTGGAATTAGGTAAAAACAGAAACAGAAAAGAAGTAACCCATGGGGATACTCTTTAATTGCCTTTAATATTGGCAGTTTACAGGGTCCACCATTTATTTCAGGTTATTGAAATGTTTCTGAACAATTCTTTTCATGATATAAAACAAGCTTCCTAAGAAACACATTGATAGAAATGATGATAGCAAACATTTATAGATTGTGTTTTATGACTAGGCAGTGTTTCCAGTGACTTACAGATAGTACCTTATGTCTCAACAGTTACCCTCATTTTACAGAGGAGAGGCAGGTTTTTAAAAAACAGTCATCATACAGTAAAGTTGTCTATTTTTCCCTTTCAAGGGTACAATACTATTAATTTTGCCACAGGTATAGATTTGTATTATCACCCCCATCATCAACTACAGAACAATGCCATCACCCCCAAAAAACTTCTTCTATATTTCCTTTATAATTACCCCTCACTGAGTCTATAAGCACTGGAAACCACTATAACCGTGTAGTTTCATCTTTTTGAGAATGCCACTTAAATGAACTTGTACCATGTGTAACCCTTTAAGGTTGGTATCTTTCACTCAGATAATGCCTTTTTTTTTTTTTAATGGAAAATTTTATTTGGGCAAATTGAGGGTTATAACCCAGGATCAGCATCTCAGGGAGTTCTGAGAACCATTCCCAGCGTAATGCCTTTTACATTCATCCAAGTTGTTGTGTGTATCAGTACTTTGTCTTTGTTGCTGGTTAATATTATGTTTTTGGTTATACTAGTTTATTCACCCATTGAAGAAAATTTGGGGTGTTTTTGTGCTGTGCTTAGTCGCTCAGTCGTGTCTGGTTCTTTGTGACCCTGTCGACTGTGGCTCACCAGGCTCCTCTGTCCATGGGATTCTCCAGGCAAGAATACTGGAGTGGGTTGCCATGCCCTCCTCCAGGGGATCTTACAAACCTGGGGATCAAACCCAGGTCTCCCACATTGCAGGCAGATTCTTTACCGTCTGAGCCACCAAGGAAGCCCAAGAATATTGGTGTGGGTAGCCTATCTCTTATCCAGAGGAACTTCTGACCCAGGAATTGAACCGAGGTCTTCTGCATTGCAGGCGGATTTTTTAACCAGCTGAGCTACCCAGCTTTTGGCAGTTATGAATAAGCTATTATAAACACTTGTGTACGAGGTTTTGTTTTGTTTGCTTATTTCTCTAGAATTTATAACTAGGAATGGGATTGGTGGGTCATATAGAAAATGGATGTGTAACTTTGTAAGAAGCAGCCAAACTGTTCTCCAGGATGTCTGCTGTTTTACGTTCCCATTAATGATACACGAGAGTTCCAGGTGCTTCACATCCTTGTCGGCACTTAATGTTTTCTGTTGGTTTTTTGAAAAACTTTATTATGATATACCTGTGTTGTTATCTTATTGTGACTTGAATTTACATTTCTCTAATGACTAATAAGTTCAGCAGATACATCTTTTCTTCAGCTTATTTATCTTCTTTACTAAAATGTTTATATGTTTTGCTAAATTTTAAATTGAGTAACTGAGTTGTATTTTCCTTACTATTGACGTTTGAGAGTTATTCATGTATTCTAAATATAAGTTACACTGCACCCCTGTAGACAATGCATTGTTTTTCTCTGGCGTCTTTCAAGCACCATTATCGCCTGGGAGCTCTGTATCGAGGCAAGTCCTAGGATCCAGTTTCATACCAATTTAGCTAAAATTCTGAAGGTAGGGGTGGGACCAAGGTACTTCCTTTTAATAGGAACCCCAGGTGATCTTTATCTATTTTAAGGTTGGAAAAGTGCTTGCTGAACAGCTTCATTCAATTTTTTAACATTTATTGTTTAACCTACATACAGTAGAATTATGTTTAGTGTAAGTCCTGTGAGCTTTGGCCGTCGTATCACACTAGATTGTGCAGGAATGAAGGTATTCCTTGTTTTAACTTTGGACAGCAGTGGAAATTGATAGTCACTTGGCACTACTTGTGACTCCAGCAAAGTTACTTGTCACTGAAGTGACTTTACTTTCATACGTGTTTCATATTGCAGTCAGTTTTGGTGGGACGCTGAAGCCACCAGCTTTTTAGGAATATTCAAGAGGTGATATATGCCTACTGATAATTACTACCTAAAATAAATATACTTAGAAACGAACCAGGGCTAATGTGTGGCTTCTGTGTACTGCATGGTGACAATGAGGATGACACTAATAATAGCTCATCTTTATTGGGTGTTTATTATGAACCTCACTGGCTTTCTAATGCTTTGATGCATTAACTCATGTATTCTTCATGATAAACCTATTTTTATTTCCATTAGAAAAATTCATTTTGGGCCACGTCGTGCTGCCCGTGGCATCTTAGTTCCTCAACACGGGATTGAACCAGCACCCTGGACAGTGAAAGTGTGGATTCCTAGCTACTTGACCACTACAGAATCCTTCCGTTTTTATTTACATTTTACCCATGAAGAAACAGAGGCATTGAGGGGTTAATTAACTTGCAAAAATTTACTTTGCTACCTGGGTGCTCAGTCCTGTTTGACTCTTTGTGACCCTATGGACTGTAGCCCACTAGGCTCCTCTGTCTATGGGATTCTCCAGGCAAGAATACTGGAGTGGGTTGCCATGCCCTCCTCCAGGGGATTTTCCCAACCCAGGGACTGACACCTCTCCCACACACCCCTTCATTGCCTGCTAGGACAAAGCATTGCTTCTATTAGACTTGCAAAGTGGGTTTTAGGAATTAGTAAGACTGCACCCAAACTTGTTAAAAGGTATCTTGGACCAGCTGAGTGTTAAAAGCTAAGAGGGCTAGGACTTCCCTGGCAGTCCAATATTACAACTTCTCCTTCCGATGCAGGGGGTGTGGATTCAATTCCTGGTGGAGGAACTAATAAGATCCCACTTGCCTCACACGGGCCAAAAAAAACACAAAACAGAAGCAGTAACAAATTCAATAAAGACTTAAAAAAAAAAAATAAAAGAGGGTGGAGAATGCAGGTGGGCAAACTACTGCCCATGGCTTATTTTTGTAAAGCTCTTTTCCCTCCCCAGCTGAGAATGGTTTTTACATTTAAAGGTTGTAAAAGGAACAAAAGGAACCTTATTCCACAGAGACACTATGTGGCCACAAAGTCTGTGATTAGCCCTCTCTCCCTTCTTTTGAGTTCTTTTTCTTCCACAGATGACTTGGAAGTTGCTTGGAAATAGTAAAGAAGATAAATAACAGTAAATGACTATTGAGAATTATAAATAACCTTGAGGAAGAACCCAAGAAGTCAAACTTGTGGTTTCCAGATCCTCCCATGGGTCAAGCACAGAGCCAGTGCTTCACATAGATACAGTATCATCATGGGCCTCTCTAATCTTTATCATATCCACATGGGAAGAGGGATGTACCACTGGAATCTCCTCCAGCTTCAGGAGGAATATTCACCAGCCATTAAGCTTCTCAGAAGGGTGGTCTCAAAGTCTAAATGAACGTTATTGGGTTGGTGAAAAAGTTCTTTTGGGTTCTTCCCTAATATGGTATGGAAAACATGAATGAACCTTTTGGCCACTTGCAATATTATCAGGGCAACAAATTATTAAGTGGAAAACCATAATCTCTGCTGCCCAGGTTTCTTACAACCCCATTTGAAGGACTGTTTTATATTGCAAAACAGTGCCTGCTTCTCTGAAGCTACTAGATATTAATCTAAAACACTGGTATAGTTATAGTAGTTTGCCACTTCTCACCCATGTATCCTAACAGCAATCTTAAGGTATTTGTACTCTTACAATCCTAGTGTTGAATGCAGCTTGCAGAAGTAAGCCTAGAGAGGTTAATTAATTTAACCATGGTTAAAAAGTCTATAGCAAATCTTTAACAGTGCCAATATAGAGCAGTTCCCAGGTGGTGCAGTGGTAAAGAATCCGCCTGCCAATGCAGGAGATGCAAGAGATGTGGGTTTGGTCTCTGGGTTGGGAAGATCTCCTAGAGAAGGAAATGGCAATCCACTCCGTATTGTTGCCTGATTCCATGGACTGAGGAGCCTGGTGGGCTACAGTCCACTGGGTCACCAGGAATCAGACGTGACTTAGCACACACACAGGGAAATACAGAGCAAATGTGCAGCAAATATTAATAGCAATTAGAGTTTTTAAAAGCTAATTTTCCCCAGAGGTACTTTTAACGAGCACCTCTCCTCTCCCACTGAACTGTGTCTCCTTTCCCATGTTCCCCAGGTTCATGGTGCAAATGTGGGGAGGCTCGCGCCGTGTGAGGGCTGCAGGGTATGGCGGTGCAGGCTGCCCCGCGATTGAGGGCGTCCTGCCGGGTTAGCCTCGGAATGCCTAGACCCCAGCCCACACCCTGCCTGTGAAGGTGTGTGTGGCTGCATCTGCCCAGGAGAAGGGACACCTTTTCTGATTTGCACAGAGATGCGTTTCCCCGTCCCTCATGGCTTCTTTCTTGTTTTGTGTCTCTTCAGGTCTCTGCCTTTCCCCAGGAAACGGACAAGAAGATGATGAAGTTCCAGGTGAGTTGGGTTTTTTATTTCTGTCACTAAACAGGTAATTTCATTTCTCAGTGGATACCTTATTTCTCTTCCTTGCCAAGAGTAAAGAATGGCAGCATTTAATACCATTTGTGTGCCATGCTCTCTTGGTTCACTTCCTTTAAAATTTCCTTTCTCAGTTTTTATATATTACCATTTTGTTTCACAACTAATAGTGTAAAAGAGAATAGAAGTTTTTAAAATGGTAAGGCCCATACATTATTACCCTGCCTACAATCACTTGTTTTTTTATGTTTATTTTTCATGTGCATTCATAACTAGATTTGCAGTAATAGATACAATTTTGAATTGTCTTTCTTTTTCACTTAAGATTATAGCACTCAATTTTTGTCATCTATTATTTCAGTGAACTATTATACACTCTCCCCCTTTTTAAAAAAGTATTTCTCATTCACAGCCTTTAACGTCTTGATGATTCTTGCAGTTTTACAGAACAGAATCATTTTCCCTATATTTAATCTTTACTCAGAGTAATTCTGAGAGAATTCTAATATTATTTGTCCAATGTTCTAGGGACTCAAAACTTAAAAAAAAAATTTTTTTTAAGTGGTACCCCACAGACTTTGTATAAAGAATACCTAAAGAGTAGTTTTGTCTAATAGAATCATACTGAGACTGAACTCAAAAAAAGAGTGTTAGCTATTTTCATTCAAAAAGATCTAGATTCTTTCTTTGCAGGACCTGAAAGCTTTCTTTGTGTGTGTCTGTGTCTGTTTGTGTACCTTTGTGTGTTATACCATTCATAAATTTATTAGAGCATTACAGGTACTTAATTGTAAACTTCTAGTCATACTGTAAGTCATATAGACACTGTATAGCAGAAACTATCACAACATTGTAAAGCAACTGTACTCCAGAAAAAAGACACAGGTAACTTTCCATCTGTGACTCTATTCACTGCTCTGAGAGGGACTGAATCATCTTCACCGTCAACATGAAAATAAGAGGTTCGTGTAAAGTCAGATCCTGTTCAGGTTTCTACAGTAGGCACGTGTCTGGCCAATTCCAAAGTCTTTCTGAGAGTATCAGGCACACTACTGGGTGGAAAGAGACACAAAGCAAAAATGAAAAAGCAAACCAAACCAGAGTTCTCATTCAGAGACTAAGACTTGAAGTTGTGATGTTTGAAGCTCCAGCCAGAACAAATGCAGTGTTGAGCAGGTCTTCATATAGAAATTTTAAATTTCCCTATAGCAAAAAAAATTAAAAGATAACAAGGTAGGAAGAAAAGTCATTATATCATATGTGGAAGAAAAGGCCTTAGTGTCCCCAAGTGAATGAATGTTATTATAAAACAAGAAACAGAGATGACCAGTAAACATATGAAAAGAGAGGAGTATTCATTACTTATCAATTTTGTGGAAGTTTTTGAGATAACTAGTTTTGGCTTCCCAAATTGACTTCTAAGATTATCAAAGTTTTTTGATTTTTGCTTCTAAGTATTCATGTCCATTGTTGTCCAGAGTATGGAGGCTTAGGAATTTATACTTTCTTGGAAGCAGAATAAATTAAGAAAAATCTTTTTGGAGGAAACACTTGCCATTATGGTCTCAAAACTTTAAAGTTTGTTTTTCTTCAACATTACCATTTCTACTTTTTGTAATTTATCTCCAGGAGACAACCAGCAGAGTTCTAGGGACTAAGGTCTATAGGGAAAGAGCCTTGCAATATTGTTAATAATATATACTCTGAAACTAAGTAAGCATGCATTATTTGTATCAGTTCACTATATTCTCAACTACCAATTCCTTGAATTACTGTGTAGCCCTGAAGTGAAATGTCAGCAGTGATGATGGTAATAGTAATCATAATAATAGTTAGCATTTATTAGATACTTGGGCTCCTAAAGAATTGATGCTTTTGAACTGTGGTGTTGGAGAAGACTCTTGAGAGTCCGTTGGACTGCAAGGAGATCCAGCCAGTCCATTCTAAAGGAAATCAGCCCTGGGTGTTCTTTGGAAGAAATGATGCTAAAACTGAAACTCCAGTACTTTGGCCACCTCATGTGAAGAGTTGACTCACTGGAAAGGACTCTGATGCTGGGAGGGATTGGGGGCAGGAGGAGAAGGGGACGACAGAGGATGAGATGGCTGGATGGCATCACCGACTCAATGGACGTGAGTCTGAGTAAACTCTGGGAGTTGGTGATGGACAGGGAGGCCTGGCGTGATGTGATTCCTGGGGTCGCAAAGAGTAGGACATGACTGAGCAACTGAACTGGATTCCCCAGGTGGCTCTAGTGTTAAAGAGCCCATCTGCCTGCTAATGTAGGAGATGTAAAGAGACATGGTTTCAGTCCCTGGGTTGGAAGATCTCCTGGAGGTCGTGGCAACCCACTCCAGTATTCTTGCCTAGAGAATTCCACAGACAGAAGAGCCTAGTGGGTTACAGTCCGTAGTGTCACAAAGAGTCAGATACAAGTGAAGCAACTTAACATGCACATACTGGGTACATACTGTGTACCAAGCACTGTTCCTAAGTGTTTTACCTATAGTCACTCATTTTACTATTACCAGTACCCTAAGGTACAGTTACTGGCCTGCAGATGAAGAGAGGATGAGGACTGGGTCCAGGGCCCCACAGAAGAGTGAAGCTCCCGAGCTGTGTCCATAAATGCTGCACATCTGTATGGGGGCACAGAGGAGGGGCTCCATACTTGCATAGGAAGAGTAACTCATGCCCTATAAGTCTGGCACATCAAATAAGCGGTATATGTATATGAAAAGAGGGAAAACAGACTTCATCGCGCACTGTTGGAACTTTTCTAGCAGCCCATGCAATGCAGCAGAGCTCCAGGGACTTACCTACAGGGGTACTGTCAAAAGGCAGCAGTTTAAAGTGCGAGGATTCCTTTTCCTGCAGCCTTTCTGGTGGATCGAATCAGCAGTGTGCAAGGCAAACAGAAGGCAGCTGCTGAGATGTGACTTGGTCCTTGGGAATCCGGAACCACCTCCTGTCCTTGACACTTTCTCGGGGCCCTCCCTCTTCCATAAACATTCTGTGTATGTCTTTGGTGTCATAGGAGCCAGTGTCCTTCAAGGACGTGGCCGTGGTCTTCACCGAGGAGGAGCTGGGGCTACTGGACTCGGCTCAGAGGAAGCTGTACCAAGAAGTGATGCTGGAGAACTTCCGGAACCTGCTCTCAGTGGGTGAGCACAGTGCCTCGGGGACTCAGTGTCAGCCTCCTGGGATACCTTTGTGGGTGCAGTCATTTGAAGCCCTGGAACTCCTAAAATCGTCCTCTCAGCTTAGGTACCTACAAGTCCTAGTAATCCCAGAGACAGAGACAGTGTGTTTCTCTCCAGGAAAAAAATCTGTCCCTTGAACTATTAATATGAATGGGGAGCTTGTGGTCCTGCCCCATAAAGTCGAGTTGCTGCAGCTTTTTGGATTTTCATGGTGCCAGTAACTGTAGCTGTGGTTTTTCCGAGGGTTTTTTTTGTTTGTTTGTTTGTTTTTGCTTTAGTGACATACCTTCAATGATACAGAAAATTTGCAAAAGTATAGAACAAGAATGCCCCTATCACTTTACCTATGGCTGAGTGGTAAAGTATCCACCTCTAATGTAGGAGACACAGGAGCTTAAGTTCAATCCCTAAGTTGGGAAGATGCCCTGGAGGAGGAAATAGCAACCCACTCTTATATTCTTGCCTGAAAAATCCCATGGACAGAGGAGCCTGGCAGGCTACAGTCCATGGGTGACAAAGAGTCAGACAGGACTGAGCGCAACACACACACCTAGAGTAATATTTCACCCCATTTACTTTATCATTTATGTGAATGCTCTTTTCTCATATGCATAATTTATATCTGGACCATTTGAGGGTAATTTACACATGCCATGGCCCTAATATCCCTACATGCTTCTGTGTGCAGGCTGAGTTCAGGAATCCCCAGGATTACACTCTGACACCAGTGGCAAGCTGGGGGGTGCCCAGAGCCTCAAATAATTTGCTAGAGGACTCACCAAAAGCTGTTATACCGAAGGCTGCACTGTTATATGGAAAGGTTACAGAATAGGCCTTGGATGCTAGGAACTGTCCTTGCCACTGTGGTATCTTTGTTTCCTGGTCTCAGGGCTTAGAGCTAGGATTAGGGGTGTGTCTGGATGTGTACACCTGTATTCACATACATACACATACGTGCATATGTATAAATATATATTCATATGAATATTTATTCAGTTTCATTCAAAGTAAGAGAGGTACTAATTCAAATTATACTGAAACACCATTTTTCATTCATGAGGTTAGCAAAAATTCAAAAACTTTTTTTTTTGTCTGTCTCATGAAGGTTATGGAATCTTCATTCCCCAACCAGGGATTGAACCCAGGCCCCAGCAGTAAAAGCACCAAGTCTTAACCACTGGACCACTAGGGAAGTCCCCCAGAATTCAGAAACTCAACACTATTTTGGTGGGGGGCAAAGTTGTGGGGAATAAAGCACCTTCATGTTTTGACAGTGGGAATGCAACACGATACCACCCCTATGGAGAAGAATTTGACAGTGTCTAACAGAACTATTGGAGAAGGAAACGGCAACCCACTCCAGTGTTCTTGCCTGGAGAATCCCAGGGACAGGGGAGCCTGGTGGGCTGCCGTCTATGGGGTCACACAGAGTCGGACACGACTGAAGTGACTTAGCAGCAACAGAACTACGGATTTACCCATTCTCAGCAACTCACTTGTAGGAATTTTCCCTGAAGATAACCAAGTACAAAAGAGCATTAATAGTATACTTACTAGTTTGTGTAAGGGGAAAAAAGGGAAAATAAGTAAATATATGTAAGCAACACAAGGATTAATCAAGAAATCATGAATTTAGTTTCTTGTCAATGGTGAGTTGTGATGGCCTGGAAGGGATGTTTGAGAGAGTCACACTTGTGTGAATAACACCTTTCTGTCTAGTTTGGTCTTTTGAAAATATGTTAGGGGACTTCCCTGGTGCTCTAGCAGTTAAGACTCCACGTTCCAATGCAAAAGATGCAGGTTCATCCCCTGGTTGGGGAACTAAGATCCCACATGCCTCACAGCCAAAAACAAAAACAAAAAAAAAACAAAACAGAAGCAATACTGTAACAAATTCAATAAAGACTTTAAAAAAATGATCCACATCAAAAAAGTCTTTTAAGAAAATATTTAGTTCAACACATTCTAAAAAGTAAATCAAATAAGAATGTGAAGAGATGATCATCGAAAGAAAAATGAATTGTGTTTGAAAGGAATACCTTAACCACAGTAAAGAGAAAAGAAAGGATTCATGGAAGTAGCTAAGGAATACAGTTTATAACTCTATATACCTTTAGTTTTAGGTCTAGTGGGAGGAGGATGGGAGAATGAATTGCAATCCTCAACGCTTCTTAGTGGATTTGTTTACTGCAGCGAACGGAATAAGCAACTCTACTGCAGGGGCCAAGGCAATTCACTGGAGAAAGTATTTTTTTCAATAGATAGTGCTGAAACACTTGGACTTCTGTATGGATATATTTGCATGCCTCCCACATACAAAATGAAAGATTAACTCAAAGTGGATGAAGGGCCTAATGTAAAATGTAGAAATGTGAAACTTGTAGATGGAAACACAGGAGGAAATTTTCATGACCTTGGGTTAGGCAAAGATTTCTTAGATATGATGCCAAAAACATGAATCAGAAGAAGAAAAAAAAACCCCAAAATGAAAATATGATTCAGGAGGGGAAAAAAAAGCCACAAGTTAGACTTGGTCAAAATTGAAAACATTTTCTCCTCTCTCCTTTTTTACAGGAAATCAACCCTTCAAACCAGAGCTTATATTCCAGCTGGAGAGAGAAGAGCATTTGATGATGGAGACCCAGAGAGATGGGTGTTCAGGTGAGAACCATCCGGCAGTCAGCCAGCAGCCAGAAAGCCCCTCCGAGAACACGAGTCGGAAGGGCTCAGGCCCTGAGGTGTCTACGCTCACTGCTCTAGCTTCTCCTGTCCTAGCTCATCCCTTCTGTCCCAGCTGCACTGGCCCACCTGCTGCCTATCAGACCTGTCTCAGCGATGCTTCTACTTCGGGTTACTTGGCTTGCTTTGCTGTGTGCCTTGAACGAGTGAGTCAGTTAATACACGCGTGGTCTTCCCTGTCTTCAGTCCTCCCTGAGGCAGCCAACAGATAGAGAGTAAACCGTGTGATAGAGAGATACTCCAGAGTGTCGTTTGTCATCAGATGAACGCCTGTCCTAATTCTGTGTAGGTGGAATACGTACTCATTATTCCTAAAAGGTTAAGAATAGCCAGGCAACTAAAAGAGATATCAGAAATGATCAGTGCCTACAGATAATCTGCCCTCCCATGCAGCAATTTCAGATGGGACACTCCCGCATTAACTTCCTCACGCAAATGCCCAGTTCTTTATCTTCTCATTCTGTTCCTACTTCTTACTCTCCCATCCTCTAATATGTAACAGTCTCTGACCTAGCTACAGTTTTCTTTTTTTTTTTTAATTTTATTCAGTTTGTTTAAATTTTAAAAAATCAGTTCACCTATTTCTCCCATCCCCAAACTGCTGTCTCTTGAACCAACCATCTGTTATCTGTGAGCTTTCTTGGTGTGTGTGTGTGTTGGGGAGTGGTATTAGATTCCACATATAATAGAAATCGAGCAGTATTTGTCTTTAAATACCTCCAAGGTCTACCCGTATTGTTGTAAATGGCAAGACTTCATTTTTATTTATTATTGAATTCTCTTTATCCGTTTGTCCATCAGTGGACACTGAGATTGTTCCTTTATCTTGACTGTTATAAGTAATTTTGCAGTGCATATGTACAGTGTACATTTGTTGTTTAGTCATATCTGATTCTTTGCAACCCTGTGGGCTGTATCTTTTCAAGTTAGTGTTTTCTTTCTCTTCAGATAAATACCTAGAAGTAGAATTGCTGAATTATATAATTCTATTTTTAATTTTTTGAGGAACCTCCATAACGACTTCCATAGAGAATTTTCTTTATCCGTTTGTCCATCGGTGGACACTGAGATTGTTCCTTTATCTTGACTGTTGTAAATAATTTTGCAGTGTACATGTACAGTGTACATTTGTTGTTTAGTCATATATGATTCTTTGCAACCCTGTGGGCTGTATCTTTTCAAGTTAGTGTTTTCTTTTTCTTCAGATAAATACCTAGAAGTAGAATTGCTGAATTATATAATTCTATTTTTAATTTTTTGAGGAACCTCCATAACGACTTCCATAGTGGCTGTGCCAACTTATATTCCCACTGACAGTGTACGAGGCTTCCCTTTTCTCTACATCCTTGCCAGCGTTTGTCATCTCTTGTCTTAGAGCCTACTGAGCCACAGTCCATTGGGTCGCAAAGAGTCAAACACAACTGAAGCTACTGAGAACACATGCACATCTTTTTGATAATAGCCATTCCAACAGACGGGAGTTGATAGCTCATTGTAATTTTGATTTGCGTTTCCCTGGTGATTAATGTTGTTGAGCATCTTTTTATGAACCTGTTGCCCAGCTGTGTGTCTTCTTTGGGAAAATGTCTATTCAAGTCTTCTGCCCAGTTTTTAAAAACTGAATAGTTTGTTTTTTGCTATTGAATTGTATGAGTTCTCTATGTAGTTTGGATATTAACCCCTTATCAAATGTATGATTTACAAATATTTTCTCCCATTCAGTAAGTGTGCTTTTTCATTTTGCTGTTGCTTTCCTTTGGTGTGCAGAAGCTTCTTAGTTTGATGTAGTCCCACTTGTTTATTTTTGCTTTTGTTGCTTTTGATCGTATGATTTTTATCCTTCATTTTGCTAATATTGGGTGTCACATGTAGTAATTTGAAGATGTTGAACCATCCTTGAATTCCTAGAATAAGTCCCATGTAATTGTCTTGTATGATCTTTTAATGTGCTGTTGAATTCAGAATATTTTGTTGAGGATTTTTGCTTCGTGTTCACAAAGGGGTGCTGAGCTGTAATTTTCTTTTTAAAGTAGAACTTCCAAGCTGGACATTTATGTGATCCAAACATTTTAGTAATGTGTCTTGAGTCCTCAGACTCTGATGTCAAAAGCCATGGTCACAGCTGTGCAGCTAGAAATGCTCCTGGGTAGGAATGAGAGTCAATTGAAAATTTCAAAACAAATTACTTCAATGATTTTTCTGTTGTTATCTCAGTTCACGTTCAAGGTCATACAGGCAATATACTCTTTAAAGAAAGTGTCAGCAAACTTTTTCTCTGAAGGTCCAGATGGTAAATATTTTAGATTTTGCTGACCATATTTGATCTCTGTTAAAGAGACCAAATGTTTTTTCTTACACCAGTTTAAAAAATGTAAAATCTGTTCTTGTCCCTAGGCTAGGGCCGTGGTGTGCTAGTCCCCCTGCCTGATAGTAGGAATGTAATGTCATATTTTGAAGTACCTTTTTGCTTAGTATTTGCACATATTAACATGTTTATACCTTATATTTATGCAAAATTTTGAAAATATATATTCTTATTTTTAAAGTACTAATTTTTCTCCTTCATGGTTGCTTGGGGAAATCCCTCCCAATCTGAGATTATAACTCTTTTTTTAAAAAAACAATCATTGCTACATAATCCAATATGTGGCTATAACATGCAGCATTTAGCTATATGCTGCATGTTGCATGCAGCATACCAGGTCTAAGTTGCAGCATGTGGGATCTAGTTCCCTCACCAGGGATGGAACCCCGGTCCCTCAGCATTAGGAGCGTGGAGCCCTAGCCACTGGACCACTAGGGAACTCCATTTCATCTTTAGGTGAGAAAATGGTAGAATAATAACTGAAAGCCTTGCTTTTGAGAAACCAAAGACGTCGCTAAGCATTCTTGTTTTTAAGTACTGAGATGAGTACTCACGAACACGCGATAGGTCCTGCAGCCAACGCATTGCCCCAGAGCCTGTTGCCACACAGTCGTCAGTGGTACCACCCCCCTTTTTTTTACCTTGTTTTAAAAGTTGGCAAAGGGTGGGGCTAAGAGTAAGATTTAGTGTGAGAACTCCATTTCATCTTTAGGTGAGAAAATGTTAGAATAATAACTGAAAGCCTTGCTTTTGAGAAACCAAAGATGTCGCTAAGCATTCTTGTTTTTAAGTACTGAGATGAGTACTCACGGACACGCGATAGGTCCTGCAGACAACGCATCGCCCCAGAGCCTGTTGCCACACAGTCGTCAGTGGCACCCCCCCTTTTTTTTTTACCTTGTTTTAAAAGTTGGCAAAGGGTGGGGCTAAGAGTAAGATTTAGTGTGAGAAAAACTACACATTTCAAAAGTTATTTTCAAAATTAAAAAGACACAGTCCACAAGATTCTTGTGACCTTTGCTTTTCTCACTGGCAAGTGATAACTGAGCATAACCCTGCCTGTCATACAGCCTTCCAGCTGTGCAGTAAAATTGCCATCACCAGCTTCTTTCCCATAAAAAGTAACTTACACACACATGCCCTTTCAGTTCTGTGACTGAGAATGAAGCTGTGATCTATTCATTAAATGCTTATTGAGCAGCTGCTGTTCACTAGGAGTGTTCTAGGCAGTAAGAGTGAGACAGTGCACACAGCAAAGTGCTTTCCTTGTGTGTAACACACTCCAGTGTTTAGAGACAGGAAAACACAAGTCGCTAAGGAAAAATTATTGCATTTGAAGATAATATTCATGTTATGAGAAAAAAATCCCCTTTTACTGCCTTTTTCCCCTCACCTTGGATACTGAAAGAGAATTAATATTTTGCCAAGTATTAGGAGAGTGCCTGTTATTGCTTCAGCCTTGTTGGACCACTTGTTCTCCGGGAATAAGTATACTCTCACTAGGATGTGAATGATATGCTGCCTGCTGATAACCTGAGCTTTAGTAACTAACAGACAAGCCGTTTCCACCCAGACATGCCCATCTTCAACTCTGCCAGGGCCTCAGATTCCCTAAACGTTAAAGTACTTTATCAGCAAAATGACAGTCAGTGTTCATTGAGTTTTGCTTGTTCAGTTCAGTTCAGTTCAGTCACTCAGTCGTGTCCGACTCTTTGCGACCCCATGAATTGCAGCACGCCAGGCCTCCCTGTCCATCAGCAGCTCCCGGAGTTCACTCAGACTCATATCCATTGAGTTGGTGATGCCATCCAGCCATCTCATCCTCTGTCGTCCCCTTCTCCTCCTGCCCTCAACCCCTCCCAGCATCAGAGTCTTTTCCAGTGAGTCAACTCTTCGAATGAGGTGGCCAAAGTACTGGAGTTTCAGCTTTAGCATCATTCCTTCCAAAGAAGTCCCAGGGCTGATCTCCTTCAGAATGGACTGGTTGGATCTCCTTGCAGTCCAAGGGACTCTCAAGAGTCTTCTCCAACACCACAGTTCAAAAGCATCAATTCTTTGACACTCAACCTTCTTCACAGTCCAACTCTCACATCCATACATGACCACAGGAAAAACCATAGCCTTGACTAGACGGACCTTAGTCAGCAAAGTAATGTCTCTGCTTTTGACTGCGTCATCTAGGTTGGTCATAACTTTTCTTCCAAGGAGTAAGTGTCTTTTAATTTCATGGCTACAGTCACCATCTGCAGTGATTTTGGAGCCCAAAAATATAAAGTCTGACACTGTTTGCACTGTTTCCCCATCTATTTCCCATGAAGTGATGGGACCGGATGCCATGATCTTCGTTTTCTGAATGTTGAGCTTTAAGCCAACTTTTTCACTCTCCTCTTTCACTTTCATCAAGAGACTTTTGAGTTCCTCTTCACCCATAAGGGTGGTGTCATCTGCATATGTGAGGTTATTGATATTTCTCCTGGCAATCTTGATTCCACCTTGTGTTTCTTCTAGTCCAGCATTTCTCATGATGTACTCTGCATAGAAGTTAAATAAGCAGGGTGACAATATACAGCCTTGATGTACTCCTTTTCCTATTTGGAACCAGTCTGTT
>SJYC01066504.1:0-10770 GCA_006408675.1 Madoqua kirkii | reverse complement strand
CCATAAGGGTGGTGTCATCTGCATATCTGAGGTTATTGATATTTCTCCTGGCAATCTTGATTCCACCTTGTGTTTCTTCTTCTTTTTTTTTTTTTTCACCTTGTGTTTCTTCTAGTCCAGCATTTCTCATGATGTACTCTGCATAGAAGTTAAATAAGCAGGGTGACAATATACAGCCTTGATGTACTCCTTTTCCTATTTGGAACCAGTCTGTTTTCCATGTCCAGTTCTAACTGTTACTTCCTGACCTGCATAGAGATTTCTCAAGAAGCAGGTCAGGTGGTCTGGTATTCCCATCTCTTTCAGAATTTTCCACAGTTTATTGTGATCCACACAGTCAAAGGCTTTGGCATAGTCAGTAAAGCAGAAATAGATGTTTTTCTGGAACTCTCTTGCTTTTCTGATGATCCAGCGGATGTTGGCAATTTGATCTCTGGTTCCTCTGCCTTTTCTAAAACCAGCTTGAACATCAGGAAGTTCATGATTCACATATTGCTGAAGCCTGGCTTGGAGAATTTTGAGCATTACTTTACTCGTTGCCTCAAAGGACCATGAAACTTGCCTGTGCAATTCTTTTTTTGAATTAAATTTATTTATTTTTAATTGAAGGATACTTGCTTTACAGTATTGTGTTGGTTTCTGCCAAATATATACATGAATCAGCCATAGGTATACCTATGTCCCTTCCCTCTTGACCCTCCCTCCCACCTCCCTTCTCATCCCACCCCTCTAGGTTGTTACAGAGCCCTGGTTTGAGTTTCTTGAGTCATAGAGCCAGTTCCCATCTTGCACGTGCAGTTCTGTCACAGTGTTTCACATTTCACCTGCCCCATGGCCCTTGCTAATTGCAAAATATCTTTTAAAAGGAGTTAAAACTGGTTATGGCTTTCAATGACATAGGAGAACTCATTATTCTCAGGAAAATGAGCTCATTAGAGATAGGCATACAAGACCTCAAGAATCGAGTAAAGACCTCTGTTTACCTTCAGCTGCATAGCATTTAACACACTATCTTGTGTGTGACAAAACATATTTGTCCACTTGAAACTATATTCTTTCCAGTGTGAGACTACCCCCTTCTGTTTTTCCCTTGGAATCTCCAGGCAGCCCATGATAATGTGTGCATGGTTTAACTAGGCCTTTCAAACAGAGCCACCATCTTTGATGTCCAGATTGCATTGCATAGCCCTGATTTGAGGCATATGCGTGGCCCAAATTCTGTGGATCCTACTTCTATTTCTGGTGTAGCCAAAGGTAAACGATATTCTAAGTATTGTCAGAGGTAGTAACAAACTTTCCTCCAGTTTATTGAAGTTTCATGTCATGATCTAAGTGCAGAATCTTGAAATCTCTGAATAAAAGCATTCATTGTGCACATGTCTAAAATCTCTTTATTCTTATAGGAACCAAGAGTCCACATGATATGGAAAGTATTCAAGAAGTGGGATTAAGCTGCTTTTCCCCCAAAGAGCTTGCCACCTGGCAGTCCTGGCAACAAGGTGCAGGCAGGTTAACCGGGTGTCAAGATTCCATGAGAAACTTCCAAGAGAATATTTCTCAGTTGCAAAAACAAGGTGATTCCTTCTGCCAGGTTTGGGGAGGAATACCAATTCAGATTTCTGAAGATGAGAACTATATCTTGACTCACATAGGAGACGGTTCCAGTGACATAAAAAGTCAAGAATTTCCCTCTTGGCGAGCCCACCATTCTTGGAGGAAAATGTACCTTACAGAGTCACGTAATTATCAGTGTCGATGTCCGCAAGTTTCCATGGAAAATGATTTCTGTAAATCTGACAGCATCAGTTGGATCTCACATCATGGTGATAATCTGGGTGTACACAGAACAGGAAAAAACTCTAGCTGCCATGACTGTGGAGAAGATGTCATGAAGGTTTCATTGCTTAATCATATTCAAACAGGGCAAAAGCCCTATCCTGGTAATGAGTACAGAAAAGCCTTCAGCGATGACTCCAGCTCTGAAGTTCATCAGCAATTAGACTTAGAAGGAAAGCCTCGTACATGCAGTCCATGTGAAAAGGACTGTAATTACAGGCCAGTTCTTCGTATTCATCAGAGTGTTTGTAGAGGAGATCATTGTGTTTTTGAGAATTCACATCTGCAGTCGCATCAGAATGGACACGCAAAAGAGAAGCTGCTTAAATGTGAATACAGTGAGCGCATCCATCAGAGCTCCTCTCGTAACACATCGGAACTTATGCCCAGAGGATGCAGCCTGGATGAGAAAGGCTTTAGTCATAGCTTAGACCTTAGTGGTATTGTCAGGGTCTACATCGAGGAGGAATCCCACGAATCTGAGGAGAATGGGAATGTCTTTAATGAGAATTCTTGTCTTCAAGCCCATCAGAAAATCCACACTGAAGAGAAACGGTACACAGACGTGGAGTGTGAGAAAGGTTTCACTTGTAATTCAGATCTGAACATTCAGCACAGAGTTCACATGGAAGAGATTCCCTGTAATTCTGAGGCATGTGCTAATGGCTTCAGTTTGGCCTCACATTTTCAAAACCTTCAGATAGTTCACACTAGGGAACAACCCTATAAACGTTACACCTGTGGTAACAGCTTCAGCCAAAGTTCGTATCTTCAAGGCCATCAGAAAATTCACATCGGAGAGAAACCTTACAAGGTGTGTGGGAATGGCTTCAGCTGGAACTCGAAACTTAAAGACCATCAGAGAATCCACACTGGCGAGAAGCCGTACAAATGCAGTGCATGTGGTAAAGGCTTCAGCCATAGATCTGTTCTTAATGTTCATCAGAGAGTCCACACTGGGGAGAAGCCTTACAAGTGTGAGGAGTGTGATAAGGGTTTCAGTCGGAGTTCATACCTTCAAGCCCATCAGAGAGTCCACACAGGAGAAAAACCGTACAAGTGTGAGGCATGTGGGAAGGGCTTCAGTCTAATTCATACCTTCAAGGGCATCAGAGGGTCCACACTGGCGAGAAACCATACAAATGCGAGGAATGTGGGAAGGGCTTCAGTCGGAGTTCACACCTTCAAGGCCATCACAGGGTTCACACGGGAGAAAAACCATTCAAGTGTGAGGAGTGCGGGAAGGGCTTCAGTTGGAGCTTTAACCTTCAAATTCATCAGAGGGTTCACACAGGAGAGAAACCCTATAAATGTGGAGAATGTGAGAAGGGCTTCAGCAAGGCCTCAACTCTTCTGGCCCATCAGAGAGTCCACACAGGAGAGAAACCCTACCAGTGTGATGAGTGTGGTAAGAGCTTCAGTCAGAGGTCTTACCTTCAGAGCCACCAGAGCGTCCACACTGGAGAGAGACCATACATCTGTGAGGCCTGTGGGAAGGGCTTCAGTCAGAGAGCATATCTTCAAGGCCACCAGAGAGTCCACACCAGAGTCAAGCCGTATAAATGTGAGATGTGTGGGAAGGGCTTTAGTCAGAGCTCACGCCTTGAAGCACATCAGAGGGTCCACACCGGAGGGAAACCCTACAAATGTGCAGTGTGCACGAAGGGTTTCAGTGAGAGTTCCCGCCTCCAAGCCCATCAGAGGGTCCACACAGAAGGGAGGCCCTATAAATGTGAACAGTGTGGCAAGGGCTTCAGTGGGTTTTCAAGTCTTCAAGCCCATCACAGAGTCCACACTGGGGAGAAACCATACACATGTGAAGTGTGTGGGAAGGGCTTCAGTCAGAGATCAAACCTCCAGGCTCATCAGAGAGTCCACACAGGAGAGAAACCCTACAAATGCGATGCGTGTGGCAAGGGTTTCCGTTGGAGTTCAGGTCTTCTAATTCATCAGAGAGTCCACAGTGATAAATTCTATGCAAGTGAAGAGTATAGTAAGGGTTATCCTTCATCAGAGAATCCGTACAGAAGTGAAGTTCTGTGATGTGTTCCATTTTGTTCTAAAGTCTTTAAACAAGAGCTGAGATTTTCCACTCACTTGAGTTCTCATAAGAAAAGAATTTCTTTCATGAAAATGTAATGTTTCTGCTCAACATCAACATTCACGGTAGTCCATACAGCAGAGACTTATCTAATGAGAAGGGTTCCATATGGGATTTCATGAGTCACTGCAAGTGACTTTTAATCAGCTCTTGTACTAGACCTTAGGAAAGACATGAGTACCGTTAGCCTCCTGGGAAGCCCTAATTTATACAATGATGAGCATACCTAAATGCACATCCACTGGAATGTAAGCTTATTAAGAGAGGGGGTTTCATACATTGCTAAGTCTCCAACTCAATGTAGGCGCTCAGTACTTTTTTGCTAAATGACTAAAAGTATGTAAAATTGTCATGTTTGAAATTTTTATTGAGCTGATTTTCCCCCCAAAATAATTTTAAATGAATTTGGAGGAGGAATCCTGCAAGTCACCTTAATGTAAGCAAATAAGTAAACATAAACATTATTTGAAATGTAGAACATGGGCAGTATCACAATCTTAAATGACATGAATTTGGTTTAACCCTCCTGGGATTGGTCCTCCCCATTTGTCCCTCATCAGCAGGGATGGGCTGACTTTCTTAGCATTTGGTGTCTTTCTCTACAGTGTACTATCTGGTTAAGTTTAGCTCTGTGTGTGTGTGTATGTGTGTATACCTATGTGCACTTTAAAAGGACAATACAAACTAATAAAACAATGTTTCTGGTTAACTTGACCAAAATGGAATGCTGCATTTTACATAACTGAATTTTTACTCCTGCCCTGTGTGTTAAGACAGTTTTACTATAATATTTGCAAAGTGTCAGAAATGGTTACTAACAGTAAATACTTTCTTAATAAATGTTCAAATTACAATATTTGGCTTTCTAGCTTCCATATTTCCATTAAAATCCTTTTGATCTGACTGGTTTCTTATAGCCTTTGTCCAATTCAGAGCTCTTTAGCAGGATCTGTGACAAGTTTGGAGGACTTTAATTTTGTCAAGTTTTATATTACCATACTTTTCCCACTCATACAAAGAAAGGAAAAAATGTTGAAGTATAGTTGATTTACAGTGTTGTGTTAATTACTACTGTACAGCAAAGTAAATCAATTAAAATTTTCTTTTAATAGTCCATACAGCAGAGACTTATCTAATGAGAAGGGTTCCATATGGGATTTCATGAGTCACTGCAAGTGACTTTTAATCAGCTCTTGTACTAGACCTTAGGAAAGACATGAGTACCGTTAGCCTCCTGGGAAGCCCTAATTTATACAATGATGAGCATACCTAAATGCACATCCACTGGAATGTAAGCTTATTAAGAGAGGGGGTTTCATACATTGCTAAGTCTCCAACTCAATGTAGGCGCTCAGTACTTTTTTGCTAAATGACTAAAAGTATGTAAAATTGTCATGTTTGAAATTTTTATTGAGCTGATTTTCCCCCCAAAATAATTTTAAATGAATTTGGAGGAGGAATCCTGCAAGTCACCTTAATGTAAGCAAATAAGTAAACATAAACATTATTTGAAATGTAGAACATGGGCAGTATCACAATCTTAAATGACATGAATTTGGTTTAACCCTCCTGGGATTGGTCCTCCCCATTTGTCCCTCATCAGCAGGGATGGGCTGACTTTCTTAGCATTTGGTGTCTTTCTCTACAGTGTACTATCTGGTTAAGTTTAGCTCTGTGTATGTGTGTATGTGTGTATACCTATGTGCACTTTAAAAGGACAATACAAACTAATAAAACAATGTTTCTGGTTAACTTGACCAAAATGGAATGCTGCATTTTACATAACTGAATTTTTACTCCTGCCCTGTGTGTTAAGACAGTTTTACTATAATATTTGCAAAGTGTCAGAAATGGTTACTAACAGTAAATACTTTCTTAATAAATGTTCAAATTACAATATTTGGCTTTCTAGCTTCCATATTTCCATTAAAATCCTTTTGATCTGACTGGTTTCTTATAGCCTTTGTCCAATTCAGAGCTCTTTAGCAGGATCTGTGACAAGTTTGGAGGACTTTAATTTTGTCAAGTTTTATATTACCATACTTTTCCCACTCATACAAAGAAAGGAAAAAATGTTGAAGTATAGTTGATTTACAGTGTTGTGTTAATTACTACTGTACAGCAAAGTAAATCAATTAAAATTTTCTTTTAAAATATTCTTTTCCATTGTGGTTTATCATAGGATATTGAATGTAGCTCTCTGTGCTATCCAGTAGGACCTTGTTGCTTATCCATTGTATATATAAAAGCTTATGTCTACTAAGCCAGCCTCCTACTCCATCCCTCCCCCAACCCCTTGGCAACCACCTGTCTGTTCTCTGTGTCCATGATTCTCTTTCTGTTTCATAGATGTGTTCATTTGTGTCATATTTTAGATTCCACGTGTAAGTGATATCATATGGTATTCATCTTTCTCTTTCTGACTTATTTCATTTAGTGCATTAATCTCTAGTTGCATCCATATTGTTGCAAATGGCATGATGGCTGAGTAATATTCCACTATATATATGTGCTGCATCTTCTTTATCCATTCATCTGTCAATGCACAATTAGGTTGCTTTCCATTTCTTGGTTGTTGTGAATAGTGCTGCTCTGAACATAGGAATGCATGTATCTCTTTGAATTATAGTTTGGTCCAGATGTATGGCCAGGAGTGGGATTGGTGGGTCATATGGTAATTTTATTTTTAGTAAGGAAAGGGAAAAATACTGAATTTTTCTAGACATTTTTTCAAATGTATTGATTATTAGGATAAGATTTCCTTTTGCTTGCTAATCTATATTTTCAAGAACAATGCATTTTATTGGCGGAAGTAAAAAATACAAATTTATCAGAGTTGTACAATATGTATCAAAATGTAAAGTATACATTTTTGTTGTAAAGTCGCTACGTCATGTCTGACTCTCTGTGACATCATAGACTGCAGCATGCCAGGCTCCTGTTTCCTCCACTATCTCCTAGAGTTTGTTCAATTCATGTCCATTGAGTTGGTGATGCTAACTGTCTCATCCTCTGCTGTCCCCTTCTCCCTTTGCCTTCAGTTTTTCCCAGCATTAGGATCTTTTCCAATGAGTTGACTCTTCACATTAGGTGGCCAAAGTATTGGAGCTTCAGCAACAGTCCTAACAATGAATATTCAGGGTTGATTTCTTTTAGGATTGACTGGTTTGATTTCCTTGCAGTCCAAAGTACTCTCAAGGGTCTTCTCCAGCACTGCAGTTCGAAAGCATCAATTCTTCAGTGCAGAGCCTTGTTTGGCAACATACTCCAGTGTTCTTGCCTGGGAAATTCCATGAGCAGAGGAGCCTGGTGGGCTATAGTCTATGGGGCTGCAAAGAGTCTGACGTGACCGAGCGTGTGCACACACACACACAGCCTTCTTTATGGTCCACCTCTCACATCCATACATGACTGTTGGGAAAACCATAACTTTGACTAAATGGACCTTTGTCAGCAAAATGATGTCTCTGGTTTTTAATATGCTGTCTAGGTTTATCATAGCTTTCCTTCCAAGGAGCAAGTGTCTTTTAATTTCATGGCTACAATCACCATCTGCAGTGATTTTGGAGCCCCCTCCCCCAAAATAAAGTCTCTCACTTTCCATTGCTTCCCCACCTATTCGCCATAAAGTGATGGGACCAGGTGCCATGATCTTAGTTTTTTAATGTTGAATTTCAAGTCAGTTCTTTTACTCTCCTCTTTCACCCTCATCAAGAGACTCTTTAGTTCCTCTTCACTTTCTGTCATTAGAGTGGTATCATCTACATAGCTGATACTTCTCCTGGCAATCCAGCTTGTGATTCATCCAGCCTGGCATTTCACATTATGTACTCTGCATATAAGTTAAATGTGCAGGGTGACAATATATAGTCTATCGTCCTCCTTTCCCAATTCTGAATCAGTCAGTGTCTAGAAATCATAGAATAATAATAGATTGCGATAAAGTGGTTTTAAACAGGCTGTGTACATAAGGGTAATTCTTAAAACTGCAAATTAATAAAGATAAATTTCTCAATGTTCCTATAATATGGTGCTATGGGAAATATTGAATCAATGTAAAATGACAGAGAAAGCTCATGCATATTGTTTAGTAAAAAATGCAGATTGTACCCTCATAATATCTAGTTACCTTTGGTCTGTATACATACATGTTCAAATACATGCTTAATAGATAATCTGTGAAAGATTATTCACTATCATGTATACAGTGGTTTTCTGTGGCAACCAGAATTTTAGCTTAATCTTTTTTGTACTTTTTAAAATTCACAATTAATATTTTAGCAAAGCAATAAAGTACTGAGACATTGTCCCTTATAGTTAAGAACTCATAATATGATTGTTCTATTTATTTAGATGGCATTACAGCTATAATGTTCAGAGGTCTCTAGAGGATACAGATAGATTAGCTGTCAGCAGCTTTAACTTCCTATAAAATTTCTTTAGATCTCAAAGCCCATGCAGCTTTAAGCAACCTGGTACAATTCAGACATAGTATAAATTGGTGCTCCATAGTTTTTCTGTCAGATATCAACCTGTTAGGTGAATGGGGTGACCAAGGCACAGGCTTAATCTGGCTTCCAAGGTGCTAGTTCAGTTTTCACAGCATCATCAGAAACTCAGGGCTTTTAATGTGTTCCTTTAGTACTGTCACTTCCAAGGGAAGTCAGCAGCTTTAACTTCCTATAAAATTTCTTTAGATCTCAAAGCCCATGCAGCTTTAAGCAACCTGGTACAATTCAGACATAGTATAAATTGGTGCTCCATAGTTTTTCTGTCAGATATCAACCTGTAGGTGAATGGGGTGACCAAGGCACAGGCTTAATCTGGCTTCCAAGGTGCTAGTTCAGTTTTCACAGCATCATCAGAAACTCAGGGCTTTTAATGTGTTCCTTTAGTACTGTCACTTCCAAGGGAAGATCATGAGAGCTCATGGTGGTTTTTTCACTCAGGATGCTTTTAGTTGTAGGTTAACAAACTGTAACCTACAGAGTTTCATTAACCTACAGAATTGCTTAAACCAAAGTTTTTTCTCATTTCATTTAAGTGAAAAGATACTGGTGAAGTAAGACTTAGGTCTGGGTCACTCAAAAGGGCTTTATGTTGCTCTTCTTTAATTCTCTTTTCTCTGGACTTCAGTTTCCTCACAAAGAGGCAGTATCACCTGCTTTTTTTGTTCACAGCCTAGAGAAGAGAGTTTGTCTCATTATTAGTGTTACATAGTCCTAGCTCCCCAAAACATATAAAGTCTCTGATCACTCCAATCCCCACCCAAGAGTAAGACTAAACCAACTCAATAAAGAACATCCCTGGTCCCCATAAACAGGGTAGCTTTCTCCTAGTGACAAGCCAATAGGTTGTGTACGGAAAAGGAGTAGAACATGGATGGGGAACCCTTCTGTGGCACAGGTGCACAGGGATAGCCAGGAGCTGAAGGTGGACAGGCACACTGAGGAAAATCCTCCAGCACCCACCCTAAAACCATGTAACATTAGAAAAATTTGCAGCAGTATATGGAAGATAACTATTATAAAAGCAGAATCCAATTTCAATTTAATTCTCAATGAGACTGATTAAACATCCCAGCAAAACAAGTGTGCCCAGTTTCAGCAAAAATACTATTTACTTAAGTCTCTACTGTTTGATACATGGTACCTGGGATTCAAATCAAGAATTACAAGATTTAAAGAAAAAAAAAAAAACATACAACCCTCTGCTAAGAGACAGCAGACCAATCAGAACCTAATTGGTGAGATGACCATATTTTAGAAATACCAAATAAAGAATTTTATGTATTTCTGGTTGATGTGTTAATGTCTTCATGAAAGGGGCAGACAATGTACATGAACAGATGGGGGGATTTCAGTGGAAATTAATAAATAATCAAATGGGAAATGCTAGTAAAATGTTACAACAAAGGATTATTTTGACAAACATGTAAGTGGCTAAAAACAGTTGAGAAAAATTCAGGAAACTTGAATAAAGGCCAATGAAAATAATCCAAACAAACAAAATGTGAAGAAAACAGAATAAAGTATCCAAGAACTGTGGGAAAACCTTTTTGTGGTTTAATTTATGTGTAATTGGAAACCCAGGGGGAGAGGAGGAAGAGAATAAGAAAATATTTTAAGAGATAGTGGGTGAGAATTTTTTCTTAAATAATAAAAGACTTTACCCAATCCTAGAACTCTACAATACACAAGAAGAATTTAAAAGCAAACAAACCTATAAAAGTAGGCGCATTATTGCCAGTGTTCATATTGAAAATGAACAATGCAGAGGAAATATTGACAGAAAAAAGCCACAATGCATACAAAGAACAGAGATGAGGAAAAGAGGAGACTTCTCATCAAAAACCATGCAAGCCCAAAGACAATGGAGTAACATCTTTAACATTCTGAAACAAAATGCTGTGAATCAAATATTCCGAGTCTGATAAAAGAAAAAAAATCTTCCAGAGAAGTATACCAATTTTTTGGTCTTTTTTCATAGTAGAGTTACAACATTGGATTATATCATTTTAAAAATATTCATGTATTTGCCTGGGCTGGGTCTTAGCTATGGCACACAGGATCTTTGTTGCTATGTGTGTACTCTTAGTTGCGGCATGCATGTGGGATCTAGTTCCCTGACGGGGGATTAAACTTGGGCCTCCTGCATTGGGCATGAGAAGTCCTAGCCACAAAACAGTTGGGGAAGTCCCTGGATTGCATAATTTTTAATTGTGAATAATTGAAGCTTTCAGTGGAAAAAAAAATTAAAAGGTGGCTTTATAAAAGTGAAGAAACTGGCTTAAAACTCAACATTCAGAAAACTAAGACCATGGCATCTGGTCC
>SJYC01066503.1:0-20085 GCA_006408675.1 Madoqua kirkii | reverse complement strand
CAAAAAACCACACACATAAAATCACTATACTTGAACTACTGGAAACTGAAAAAAGCAGGGACTTCCCTGATCATCCACTGGTTAAGAATCTGCCTTCCAAGATAGAAAACACAGAGTCAATCCCTGGTGGGGGTGGTAAGATCTCACATGCTGCATGGCAACTAAGCCTGCCTGCCACAACTACTGAACCCATGGGCTCTGAAGCCCACAGGCCACAACTAGACAAAAGCCCATGTGCTGCAATGAAAAATCACTCATGCTACAACTAAGAGATTGGCACACTCAAAAAAGCATTACCAGTTAAGGGCTTCCTAGGTGGCACTAGTGGCAAAGAATCTGCCTGCGAATGCAGGGGATGCCAAGAGGTGCAGTTTGATCTCTGGGTAAGGAAGACCCCCTAGAGTAGGAAATGGCAACCTGCTCCAGTATTCTTGCCTGGGAAATCCCAGACAGAGGAACCTGGTGGACTACGGTCCATGGGCCACAGAGAGGTAGCACTGCTCAATTAAGCACAAAGCATAGTACCAATTACAGTAGTGCCAAATATATAATTTGGTGGTTGAGATGGGGGCATGTGTGATCTCTATGCTGCACAGTAAAATTACTGATGAAAGAATAAGACTACTCAAACGAATAAAGAGCTTGTTCCATAGAATGGAAGAGTCAATATTGGTAAGCCATTTATCCTCAATTGATCTGTAAGTGCAACATGAATGTGAAGGTGAAAGTCACTCAGTTGTGTCCGACTCTTTGCAACCCCATTGACTACACAATCCATGGAATTCTCCAGGCCAGAATACTGGAGTGGGTAGCCTTTCCGATCTCCAGGGAATCTTCCCAACCCAGGAATCAAACCAGGTCTCCCACGTTGCAGGTGGATTCTTTACCAGCTGAGCCACAAGGGAAACCCATGGTCCCGCTCAATTTCCTAGCAGGAGATGTTGCAGAAATTGACAAGCTATTTTTAAAAATCTATGCAAAAAAAAGAAAAGAAAAGAAACAAGAATAGCCTTAAAATATAAAAAATGAAGAACAGTATTTGAAGACTCATAATACCTGATCTCAAGACTTACCATAAAGTTACAGTTACTGTAAATCGAGACAGTGTGTAAATCAATAAACATATAGAATAGTAGGATGTTAAATAGCTGTCTCTTATACACATCTGATTGTTCTATTTATTTAGATGGCATTACAGCTATAATGTTCAGAGGTCTCTAGAGGATACAGATAGATTAGCTGTCAGCAGCTTTAAAAAAGAAAAGAAACAAGAATAGCCTTAAAATATAAAAAATGAAGAACAGTATTTGAAGACTCATAATACCTGATCTCAAGACTTACCATAAAGTTACAGTTACTGTAAATCGAGACAGTGTGTAAATCAATAAACATATAGAATAGTAGGATGTTAAATAGAGTCCAAAAATAGAGCTACATATGTGGTCAATTGATATTTTTAAAAACATGCCAAGGCAATTCAATGAGAAATAGTATTTCATTGAAATGTGCAGGAATAATTAAACATCCATGTGCAAAAGAGTGAAACTCAACCTATATACCACACCGTATAAAAAGTTTACTCAAAATGGATCTTCAGTCAAACTTTTAGTCCTAAATAATAAAAAGTTCTTGAAGAAACTGGACAGTTTTTTTCATCACCTGTCAGCTTGAATAGGCAAGTTTTTAGTATGATCCATACAAGAAAATTTGATTAAGTTGGGCTTCATCAAAATTTTAAACCTCAGCTTTTCAAAAAACATTTGTAAAAATACAAAGAGAAGCTACAGACTGGGAGAAAATATTTGTGAAACATAACATTAAAAAAGGACTTGTATTCAACACTAAGAAAATAACCCATTTAAAAAAATATATATATAAGCAAAAGTTTTGAACAGACACTTCACCAAAGGACATATATGACTGAATTAAGGACATATTAGAATCAGCATCACTATCATAAAGGAAATCCAAGTTAAAACCCCAATGAGATGGAACTACACACTTACTAGAATGAAATATATTTCTAGTGAAAAAAAAAAAGTGGACATTACAGATGCAGGAGGGTCACGAGACTTATGCAAAAACCATGCATTGAATGGACATATATTGATATTGATTTAAAAAAAAGTGTAAAACACTTGAAAGAATTTGGAACTTCAAGTAAGGATAGAGTAAATTAATATTGAGACTGTTAATTTTGTTCAGTGTGATACTGGTATTACATGAGTACATGTGTGAGTGCATTTTCACTTGTGTCCCACTCTCTGCAACCCCATGGACTGTAACACTCCAGGCTCTTCTGTCCATGGTATTTCCCAGGCAAGAATACTAGAGCAGGTTGCTATTTCCTGTTCCAGGGACGCTTCTAGACCCAGGGATTGAACCTGTGTCTCCAGCTTGTGCAGGCAGATTATGTACCACTGAGCCACCTAGATTGTGGTTATGCAAATAAATGTCCATATGTTTTTGAGAATTATATGAAAATGTTTTAGGGAGAAGTCACAAGATGTCATGGATTTGTACTTATTTCAGTTATTTAAAAAAGGAAGAAAAAAGATGAAGCATGTGGGGAAGCATGTTGATAATGTTTTATTTATAAGATGGATTTATGCACAGTTAACATTTTTTCTCCAGTGTTTTTTTTTTTTTTTAAGTTTTCACTATAGATGATTTCATTCTTATGCCATTAAAAAGTAGACAGAACAGCCTTTTTGGATTTTGTGGGCTTTTTCAGTTTTGGTGGTAATCAGTTTTGTTGTATAGTTTTTCTAGACATGAGCCCCTATTTCACAGGATAAATCATGGCCTCTCTGATTTCAGCTGGCTTGTGGAATAATGAGGCATATCGTTAATTCATTGGATTTACTGTGCCAAGAGCAGGTGAGTAGTAGGTGATGTGATATCTCAAGATAAAAGAAGAAATATTCTCAAGATTTTATATAGGATTTACCCTTTTAAGTATTGCAGTGTTTACTCCAGTTCCCTGCCTGCATAGCTTTCACTCACTTCTCAGGTGAGAAATTAAGACTAAGGAAATGCTGGAAGTTTTAAATACTTCTGCGTTATAACCTAATGAACATTTGCCTTTTTGTGATTTCATAGTACTTCTGATGGTTGGATGGCATCACCAACTCAATGGACATGTGTTTGAGCAAGCTCAGGGAGTTGGTGATGGACAGGGAAGCCTGGCATGCTGCAGTTCATGGGGTTGCAAAGAGTCGGCATGATAGCGACTGAACTGAACTGAATACTTCTGAATCAACAGTCTGCACTAGCTGATACTGGTAGCAGTTTCAGATGCATCCAGGTACAAATGGAACAAAGAAGGCAAACCAGTAGAGGTAAGACTGAGATCTTGTGTTTCTTAAATTTTCCAGTGCAGTTCAAACCAATCCTCTTTTAAGATCTCCATTTTTAACTCACACATCTCTCCCATTCTTTAACGATTTTTATTTTCTTTACATAGTTCAAGCTTCACTTTTCTCTCCTATATAAGGTATTTTCTTGACAACAGCTTATTATTATGCTGCTGCTGCTGCTAAGTCGCTTCAGTCATGTCTGACTCTGTGCGACCCCATAGGCGGCAGCCCACCAGGCTCCGCCGTTCCTGGGATTCTCCAGGCAAGAATACTGGAGTGGGTTGCCATTTCCTTCTCCAGTGCATGAAAGAGAAAAGTGAAAGTGAAGTCGCTCAGTCGTGTCCGACTCTCAGCGACACTGAGGAGCTAGTCCATGGATTTTCCAGGCAAGAGTACTGGAGTAGGGTGTCATTGCCTTCTCTGCTTATCAGGATAGTTACATGAAAAAAGAGTGGGAGTGATAAAAGGGAAAACTGGGCTCAGTCAGCGGCACAGAATTCATCCAAATTGAACCCACTTATTCATAACACTCGAGGGCTTCATGACAGTAAGCACTACCTTGCAGCCACTCTAGAAACTGTAAAAAGAAACTTCTGGCCAGGCAAGCTGTCAGTGGTGCTCACTCCGCCAGAGCTCTTTCTTTTCTGGCGCCATTTGGGTTCCAGAACCATGTCTATCAAATATTTCCCCCTCTAGGACTCTGGGAAATTTAACCCAGATATTTAGAGTAGTATTCCATGTTTCCGTCCTAGAAGACTGGGCTGTAGTCTTCGTTGCCCCAGTCCGCTGTAGAAAGTGTTCCGGCGCTCCCCTTAGACACAAACACTTGGCAGGACCATGGACAGCGGTCTCCCGCGGCATTCTGGGAAACACCTTTCTGGAGTTCAGAATACTCTCGGGCACTTCCGGCCAGATGGCCCGGGCAGTGGATGTTGTCTCCTCCCGCATTCTGGGAAATGTAGTCCTGGAGCTCCGTGGTGTCCCAGGCACTTCCGTTCCCAAAGGGCTGTGATGGGGTATTCTGGGAAACATTGATCTAGGGCAACTGGTAGTTGCAGGCACTTCCGGCCCAGGCGGACGAGGTTGTGACAACCTCTTCCTTTGTAGTGATTGTCAGTTTCGCTTCCGGCAACTTTTCCGAACTTAAGAGTTGCTCTGCAAACTGCAGCAATCTGGTAGTGGGTTTAAGGAGGAAAGAAGATGTTTGAGGTGTAAGGACGACATTTTTAGTTCAATTAGACGGAGTCGGCTAGAGTTTGGGGAGATATCCTCACCCGGAGTTGGGCGCGGGGCCCGGGTTGCCGTCCCTTCCATGCTCAGTCCCCCAGCTCACCTCTCCTGTCAGCCATTTTCTAGCAGTGTAATATTGGGTAAATTTTATAATCTCTCTATGCCTCTGTTTGCACGTCTGTAAAATGGATTAATAGCACTTCTTTCCTAATAGCATTGGAAGCCCCTATTTGGTTCATTTGGACCATGGTGATATTTCACAAACTCTTTTCCTTCCCCAGCCCTGACTTCATAAGAAGGACTTGTGCCGACGTGAAGGGAGTGGCCACTTCCGAGCAACACTTTGGCCACTTGAATCGAAGAACTGATTCATTTGAAAAGACCCTGATTCTGGGAAAGATTGAAGGTAGGAGGAGAAGGGGACGACAGAGGATGAGATGATTGGATGGCATCACCATCTCGATGGACATGAGTTTGAGCAAGCTCTGCGAGTTGGTGATGGACAGGGAAGCCTGGCATGCTGCAGTCCATGGAGTTTCAAAGAGTCAGACTCGACTGGACTGAACTGAACTGAACCGGAGGGAGTGACGGATCCCTCAGCTCCAGGGCCCCATGTGAGTAGGAGTTGGCATTCTCCTGTAAAGATATTCGCACTATTTATTTGGTTGTGAGGGATGCCAATAGTTACACCTTAGTTGTTAAGTTCCAGTCTAAGGGCCTATCTTCTGTTACCTGTGGTGATATATTATCTTGGTTGAAGTAATGACGAAAACCCAGCCCCAAGTTATAATTAAGAAAGAAAATATTGATAGACTTTACAGGTAATGTTCACCTTTGATACGGAACTCAAGTTCCATATGTGATAGTTTCTTAAGGTTACTGCTGGCAATCCACTCCAGTACTATTGCCTGGAAAATCCCATGGGCAGAGGAGCCTGTTAGGCTACAGTTCATGGGGTCACAGAGTCGGACACGACTGAGTGACTTCACTTCACTGCAGTGTACAACCTGAAACCATCTCAGAGTACCTTCTTACTCTATTCTGTTAAAATTCTTCGGTTTGTCCTGTACTCTTTTGAGTCTTTTATCTATTTGTGGTTTTGTGAAATTATGCATCCCTCATTTGGAAAATACTAAATGACTGGGTTTTGTAGATCTTTCAAATACATTGATTTCATAATACCTTTAAAAATCACATTTGTCAATACCATCACCAGAAAAGTTCTATCTCATCAGAAAAGTTCTATCTTTAAAGACATGAAGTCTGTAAGCACTGGGAACCTGTCAAGTTCTTAGTGATATGAATTTTCCAAAATTCTGATCCTTTTTTTTTTCTTTTTCTTTTGGACACAGTGCATGGCATGTGGGATTACCGGGGATTGAACCATGCCCCCTGCAGTGGAAGTGTGGTGTCTTACCCACTGGGCCATCAGGGAAGTCCCTTAGCGTTTCTTGAAAGCCTAAGTTTTGTCATTGGCAACAGATGCTGACAGTAACATTCTTTGAAGTGACAGTGCTCACTTCCAAAAGTTCTGCCAAATACCTGGATGTAACTAACTGTAGTTTCTCAGTTCTTTCAAGAAAAGGGTGTTGTCTGTAAACAAATGCCTAATTTACCTGAGTTACCAGGTAAAATAAATAACTTTTACTGTTTCATCAAGTACAATCTTAAGCAGAACTATCACTGTTTTTTTCTGAGTCAACGGCAGTTAAGAATACAATAACTGGGCATTCCCCCGTGGTCCACTAGGTAGGACTTCGTGCTTTCACTGCTGAGTTTGGATTCAATCCTTGGTTGGGGAACTAACATCCTGTAAGCCATGTGGCACAGTTTTAAAAAAGAAGAATACAATAACTGCTTACATGTTTGGTACCACTGTTTTATGACCAAGGAGCCAGCAACTTTAACCAACATTTTTATCTGTCCATTCTAACTGTAATAGTTTGCATCTATCAGCCCCCCAACTCCCAGTCCATCCCCCTCCCACTGCCCACCCTCAGCCCAGCAACCACAAATCTGTCCTATGAGTCTGTCTGTGTTTTGTAGATAGGATCATATGTGCCATAATTTAGATTCCACATGTAAGTGATATCATATGGTATTTGTCTTTCTCTTTCTGACTTAGTATGATAATCTCTAATTGGACCCATGTTTTTGCATAAGGTGTTACTTTTTATGGCTGAGTAGTATTCCATTGTATCTATATCATCTTTATCCATTCATCTGTTGATAGGTATTTGCTTCTATGTTTTGGCTGTTGTGGATAGTGCTGCTATGAACATAGGGGTGTGTGTATCTTGTTTAATTATGGTTTTGTCTGGGTATATGTCCAGGAGTGGAGATGCTGGATCATATGGTAAGTCAACTTATTTTCTGAGGAACCTCCTACTGTTTTTCATAGTGGTTGTACCAACTTACATTCCCACCAAAAGTGTAGGAGGATTCCCTTTTCTCCACACCCCCTCCAGCATTTGTTATTTGTAGACTTTTAAATGATGGCCATTTTGACCAGCCAGAGGTGGTAACTCATCATAGTTTTGATTTGCATTTCTCTAATAATTAGTAATGTTGAGCAAATTTTTCACGTGCCTATTGGCCATCTGTATTTTCTGGAGAAATATCTCTTTAGGTCTGCCCATTTTTCAATTGTTTTTTTTTTTGACTGAGTTGTAGACATGTAATTATTGATAATACTTTCATGATCTAAGACACATTTCTTTAGAAACAAACCAGCACTAAGTGTGTGGCTCCTGTATGTATCACATGGTGACTTCAATCATAATGATGATAATTATTAGTAGCTATGAACCACTTACTAATAGGCAGAGACTCTAATGCTTTGCACGGATCAGCTTGCATAATCCTCATATGACCCATCCATTACAGGTGAGGGAATAGAGGCACAGAGAGGTTCCTTGAACAATGGCTTGTACTGAGGGTCACATAGCCAGGAAATGGCAGAGCCAAGAGTAAGTCTCAGCAGCCTGGTTGCATTGCGGGGCTCTTGGCCAGCACATTCGGCTTTCAGTAGGATGTGAAGAAGACACGTGCTGACAAAGCAAGAGACTTTATTGGGAAGGGAAGCCCAGGTGGAGAGCAGGCAGCCAAGGGAACCCAGGAGGACTGTTCTGCCACGTGGCTCTCAGTCTCGGGTTTTATAGTAATTGAGTTAGTTTCCAAGTTGTCTCTGGCCAATCATTCTGACCCAGGATCCTTCCTGGTGGTGCTCACATTGCTCAGCCAAGATGGATTCCAACCAGAAGGATTCTGGGAGGTTGGTAGGACATGTAGACTGGAGTCTCCTCTCTCCTTTTGACCTTTCTCGAAGTCTTCTGATTGGTGGCAGCTTGTTAGTTCTGCACTCCTGACCAGGACCTCCTGGTCCTGGTCCTGGTCCTGGTCCTGGTCAGGAGTGCAAGTGGTTACTCTGATGCCTGGCCAAGGTGGGTGGTTTCAGTCGGTGGTTCCCCTAACAATACCAACCCCCAGCTGGTTGGTGACCCCTACCTTCCTTCCTACAATTTACTGTTTACATTAACATAACTAGTAAGTTTTATTGGCATGCCTTTATTATTCCAAAAAATTCCTGCCCAAGTAAATGACCTGAGTTTCAACTCTTCCATCTGGTTTAATTTTAAAGAGAGCGTCAACAATTTCAGCTGTAGATTCTTCACCTTACAAAAATTGTTGCTGCTCCCACCAGTCCTGGACTACAGCATCATGACCGTCAAGCAATCCCATTCCTCTTCTGCACTGAAAAACCTACCTTAAATCGAACTTCCAATTATCAGTAAATTTCAAACTTGTCTTCCGGGCTCTGTGCACACTGTCACGGTGCTGAAGGTCTGTGGAGGTGTTCTCCCTTACCGCGGTAAGCAATAAACTACGTTTTTGTCTCATTAACAAATTTTGTTGCTGATATTTGGGGAGCCAGAATTCGAAGCAAGTGAGAAATCCATGGTCTACCTTTTGTCTTCCCTAAAAAAAATTGTTTATTTTCGTAGCCAAGCTTCGCTTTTCTCTCTTATACTGCCGCATTAAAAAAAAGTCCCATTTACAGTTATTCAAAAATCTACCTGCTTGCATTATTTTCTCATGAGTTTTAAGAACTCAATAAAACAGAAAGGAATTTGACAGGTCCAGCACCTGCGACTTTAAATCCGAACTCTACAGTCAAAACCCAAGACAGCCGGGGGGAAGCAGGGGCGGGCTTCATTGTAGGAAATGTAGTCCAGGAGTTGCGCGAGATCTGAGGCGCTTCGTGGGGCTTCTGGGAAGTGTAGTCGGGGAACTGTGTGTAGCCCAAGGCACTTCCGCTTTGGGAAGGCCAGGTTGGGGCCGAGATTGCTTCCCGGGGGGTGAGTTAACCCAGCGTCCCTGCAGTCCACGCCGGCCTTGAGGGGCCAGCAGAGACTCGGTCCTCCTCGCTCCTCGCTTCTGGGGCAGGGAATCCTCGGCGATCGGCGGGGAGTGGGAGGGGGCCGCGGCGCTCCCCTGGAGTCGCGAGTTGGGGGCGGGCTCCCGTCCTGCGTCGAGTTTGAGGGTCTCCCGCGCTCTCTGCTCCCCCAGCCCTCCTCGGGGAACCAGAGGCCAGCTCTGTCGCTTTCTTGGGCAAATTATTGAGCGGCTTGTTTAATCTCTCTGCCTGTTTCCTCGGGTTACTTCCTTCGCAGTGGTGGTCTTTTGAGGATTGAGATTATATTTGAGAAGATTAGCAACAGTGCTGAGTAGGGTAAGATGTTGGATGTTACCATAAAATCCACTAAACACTCAGGCGCCCTGTTGTTTGGGAAGTTCCTGCGAGCCGGGATGGGGTCGGAGCTCCAGCTGCAGCCCCGTTGTCCTTTGCCTCGTCACTGACCGTGAGTTTGGTCCTAGATTCCTGGACTCTTTCTGGACACTTGTTTAGGAAGGAAAGTTGTTTTCAGCTGGATTCAGCGAGAAGTCCTCTGTGGGTTTATCCCAAACAGAAATTGTAACAACAGCGGAGTCTGGCTGATTGTTTCTCAAAAGCCAGTAAAGAGACCTGGTTGGTGGAAAGGAAAGTTTTCTTTATTTTGGATGCTGACAAGGAGGGGGACACCTGTCCAAAGACCGAGTACCCCCAGCCCCAGTCGGTGGGCAAGAGCTTTTATAGACGGAGGGAGGAGGGGACGACCTGCAGTAAGGCACCGGCAGCTGTGACAGTCATCTTGAAATTGGTCATCAGCGGTCTGGCTAGCGTCGTCTTAGCTGTTTTAGGTACAGCTCATCCTCACTTCCCCAGTACTTTAGCCACCTCATGCGAAGAGTTGACTCATTGGAATAAGACTCTGATACTGGGAGGGATTGGGGGCGGGAGGAGAAGGGGACGGCCGAGGATGAGATGGCATCACTGACTCAATGGACATGAGTCTGAGTGAACTCTGGAGCTGGTGATGGACAGGGAGGCTTGGCGTGCTGTGATTCATGGGGTCGCAAAGAGTCGGACACGACTGAGCGACTGGAACTGAACCTTCAGCTCCAGGGTTGGTTGGTTCCCATTTCTTTGAGGCCAGTTCTTGGGATGGCAGCTTACGTCATGGCCACAGTCCGGTCATCATGTAGTTAACTTCTTCCACCTGGTGGAGGTTTCAGTAGTGAGAAGACAGCTCACAGGGTACGGCCTAGAATATTATCTATAGCCGCTGAGAAGGAGCTAACGGTCCTTGACTGTGCTTAATGACCAAACTATTATCACTGGGTCTCCTTGGACTGTTTTCCCTTTTTTTGGGCATCTTCTCACTTCTCTGATTGAATGAATTCTTTGGCTAAAGTTTTTCCACAGACAAAAGTCAGGCTGAGACTATGTGGGGGAGGGACCACAGGGTCCTGCTTCATTTCAAAATGATCCTGCTCACAGCTTAGCGCAGTGCCTGCAGCCCAGCCGGCCTTAATTGAAAAAAATACCTAGTATTGTATAACAACCCTGTGTCGTTAATTTAAATAAAACATGATTTCTTAATCTTAGGTTTTTATTAGTCATTGTTTACCTTCATGCATATTCTAAAATAAACTTAGTTGAGTGCCTCCAGCTTAAAACATGCAAGTAGTTAAGCTTATTAAGGAGGAAAATTCCTTGACCTTTTAACCTTCATTAACAACAGCACAAATCATCTGTGAGACCCTGAATTAGACTTTTTTCTGAAAGTGAGGGAAACTCAAGAGCCATCATCAGTGAAGTCTGTTTCCTAAGATCCGTCTTCTGTGAAGCAGATTCACAAAGGAAGTTTTATGAGTCTTAAGAGGGCCTCCTTGTGGGAAGCTGCAGGAAACAGGGAGTTAGGGCACTGTTGTGCCCATTTATTTACAAACAGACTGGATTGAGGTACAGAGAGATTAACAGCCTGCTCAAGGTTTATGCGACTAGTAAGTAGAAAACAAGCAGAAAGGCTGGAATTGGATCCCAGGCATTTTGGCCCCGTTAAGTTGTTGGTGCTGCCTGTCTGCATCTCATTTCCTCTGATAGCTAGCCTCGGGAATACCCTGGGAGCTTATAAGAAACACTTAGGGTAAGGCTGTTTCCGTATTGTTTATGAACTCAGGCAGCTGGCCAAGGGGGCCCAGGGGAGCTGGAATCCAGCTCTGTTCTCACGGGGTTGTGTCGTCACTGCAATTGCCGAGAGAAAGGGGACTCTTCCTGATCACATGTAGCCCCATGTGCACCAGCCATCCTGGCAGCTGTCTCACCGTGGCATTCTTTCCCTTCCCCAGTTTTGCCTTCCCAGAACTCGGCCTTTCCCCAGAAAGAAGAGGGAGAAAAAAATGACCAAACTCCAGGTAAGTCGGATATGCCTGTTTCTTAAAATGACATCTCATTTCACAAAAACCGGACATGTTTTTCTCCGCTCAGGAAAGGTAAGAGGGAACCAAAGGCACCTGAGAAACTGTGTGACGGGCCCTTACTTTTTATTTCCAAATAATGGAGTGAAAAAAATTTTTTTAATACTTAATTTGGCTGCACCGGGTCTTGGTTGCATCACGTGGGATATTTTGTTGCAGGACAGTCTTTAGTCGTGGCTCCCGGGCTTCAGTACTTGTGACCCACGGGCCTAATTGCACCACGACATGTGGGATTTTAGTTCCCCCACCAGGGATCAAACCGGAGTCCCTTGCATTGCAAGGTAGATTCTTAACCACTGGACCACTAGAGATGTCCCCAAAATTAATATTTTTAAAAAATAAAAAATAGCTCCCACATTATAAACATGTTTACAAGTCAGTTTTCATCTTCCCACATTCCTTTTCATTTCTATTTACATGTATAGTTTTGTGATTATAGTTTCAGTACTGTTTTGGAATTTTAAAATTTGATTGTATAGCACCTGCAACTGAAATGGTCACGTCACTTTCCATAATTTACCTGATATTTCTCCCTGTTGTCCATATTTATGTGGCTAATGAATTTTGCTGGGCTTCCCTGGTGACTCAGTGATAAAGAGCCCACATGTAAGGCAGGAGACTTGGGTCTGATTCTTGGGTTGGGAAGGTCCTCTGGAGAAGGAAACAGCAACCCACCCCAGTATTCTTGCCTGGAGTATCCCATGAACAGGAGCCTGGCAGGCAGCAGTCCATGGGATTGCAAAAGCTGGACACGACTTAGCAACTAAACAACAACAATGAATTTTACCATTTCAAAGTGTTTGCAGTGACAGTTTTCCTACATATAACCTTTCTTCCCAAACAGGAATTCTGAGTGCTCTGCCGTTTTCTTTCTAAAATTTTCAGAGCCCATTTTTCTCATGGGGAACCTCAAGTTTTGTGGCTAAAATGTCTAAAATATGGTTTGGTGTAACAGAATCCAACTGATACTGAACTCAGAAAAAATAGTTTTGTTTTCAGACAAAAAGAACTAGAGCTTTTTTTTTTTCCCCTTTGATTAATTTATTTATTTGGCTGTGCTGGATCTTAGTTCCAGCATGTGGGATCTAATTCCCTGACCGGGGATCAACCCCAGCCCCCTACATTGGGAGTGTGGAGTCTTAGCCACTGAACCACCAAGGAAGTGCCAAGAAGGACTAGATTCTGTAATTCTAAGTTACATATGTATGTACTATAGTTAAGTGTCTGTTTGATTCATTGCCGTGTGAGTATATCTTAGAGGTACACACTTGAGTTTGGAGAGTCTAGTAGCAGGAGGGACTTAGGAGGCATTTACTCTATGGAGCAACGGTGTAAGGATATGTGTGGGTGCTCAGTTGTGTCCAACTCTTTGAGACCCCATGGAATGTAGCCCCCCAGGGCTCCTCTGTCCATGAATTTTTCCAGGCAAGAATACTGGAGTGGGTTGCCATTTTCTTCTCCAGAGGATCTTCCCGACCCAAGGATTGAACCCAAGTCTCCTGCATTGGCAGGCAGATTCTTTACCATATATGTCCTGTATAAAGATACAGCTGCAGTTTAACAAAGATGTGTGAGCTTTCAGTTTCCTATTAAAATCCGCTCAGTCCCCAGCTGACACTAGATTTTCCATTGCCTGGGCTACGTCTTTTCAGGAGTTGGGTGAGGGTAAATGGAGCGAGCCAGGAGAACAGGCTGCTCTGTTCTGGGCCCTGAGGCTGAGTTGTGTAGACACCTGGCAGGGCCAGAGGCTGGAGGACTCCAAAAATAACACTCCCCTCACGTCCTGCCTTTTCTTAGTGCCTGTCTCTTTGCCAGATGGGCCAACTAGTTGTTTAATACATCAGTGCCTAGGACTCCAGTCGGAACGAGTGCAGAGATGAGCGGAGCCTTTAGGGAGATAATCTCATTTGCTTATCTGTGGCTCTGCTAACTCTTTTTTGTTGCTGCCTGCAGGCGGTGAACGGGCTTCTCATTGCTGTGGCTTCTCTTGTGGTGGAGCATGGCCTCTGGAGCTCGGGCTAAGTAGTTATGGTGCAAGGGCTTAATTGCCCCACAGCATGTGGAATCTTCCTGGAACAAGAATCGAAACTGGGTCCCCTGTGTTGGCAGGCAGATTCTTTTTTTCTCTTTTAAAAATTGTTTTGTGCTGTGCTCAATCACTCAGTCATGTCTGAGTCTTTGCGGCCCTGTGGTATGTTACTTTACTTACTGGCCTTTGCTGCGCTGGGGCTCTCTCTGGTTGTGGAGAGCGAGGGCTGCCTCTAGTTTTGGTGCCCGGGCCTCTCACTGCGGTGGCGTCTCTTGCTGCAGGGCAGGAGCTCCAGGCGAGTCGGCTCAGTAGTTGTGGTGCACGGCCTTAGTTGCCCAGAAGCGTGCGGAATCCTCTCGGACTAGGGATGGAACTCCTGTCCCCTACCGTGGCAGGTGGATTCTTTTTTCATTTTTTTACTGAAGGATGATTGCTTTAGAGTATTGCATTTGGCAGGTGATTCTTCACCGCTGGGCCGCCAGGGAAGTCCCCAGAGGAGCATATTTTTTGATAGTGCCGTTGCCACTTCATGGAACTTAACCTAAGGAAATAAGCAGATGGGTTGGCTGAGATCTATATGAAGATATGATTGTTTGTTTGTTTCTGCAGCTTCTTTAAATTCTTAAATTTTTGTATCATTTATTTGGAATGATTAAATGTATTTTTCACTTGTGCGAAGTACCAGGCAGACACAAATAATGATAATAGGAATAGTGGTGGCTGACCTTTGTTGAGTACTTATTTAATGATATGTGTCAGATACTATCCTAAATCTTTTGCATATTCTCATTTAATCCCTTCAAGTACCCTATGGTGAGTTGCCTTTTTAAAAAAACAAACAAACAAAAACGCAAAAAAAGTATTTATTTATCTGGCAGCATTGGGTCTTAGTTGTAGCATGTGGGGTCTAGTTCCCTGACCAGGGACTGAACCTGGGCCCTCTATTGGGAGTTCTGACTTAGCCACTGGACCACCAGGGAAGTCCCTGATGATGTTTTTTTGTGCAGATGAGGAGACTGAGGGATTGAAAAGTTAGGTGACTTGCCTAAGACCATAAAGTTAGAAGTGGGGCCATAGAGTGTGAACTGAAGTACTCAGTCTCCAAAACCTGTGTTTTTCCCCTTGGCATGGAACGCTACTACACTGATAGATAGCCATGCTCTTGAGACAGAATGAACTATATACCTGCCTCCACTCGCGGTACTGAAGGCTGGTTAGATGGGCAGGCGTTGACAAAACTGTGGTAGCACCCACTCAGAGAAGGAGATGGGCACTGTTAAATACTATTGGGAGCCAATGCACTCAACGTTTCCTGCAAAATGTGGCACTTTCAAATTGTAAAATGCATATATATACCATGATTGAAGGACGACAATTCTAGAGACATAACTATACAAAGGGCACTGTGTTGCATGCACAGAAGGTTTTAGAATTTTTCCTTTCGTTCCTTCCTCCAGCATCCCCCTACCACCCCACGTCTCTGATGTGACTGTGGAAGGGGAAGAGGAGACCGTCTCCTAAGAGGAGGTCCGGGTCACTTAGAATCTGGAACAGCTTCCCCCATGTCTCCTCCACCGTCTCCGTGCTGCCCTTCCCTCAAAGGCAGTTGGTCATAGGACTGAGGCTACATGTGTTTGGTGTCGTAGGAGGCTTTGACCTTCAAGGATGTGGCTGTGACCTTCACTGAGGAGGAGCTGGGGCTGCTGGACTTGGCTCAGAGGAAGCTGTACCGAGATGTGATGCTGGAGAACTTCCGGAACCTGCTCTCCGTGGGTGAGGATGGTGCCCTGTGACTTGGCATCACCCCCGTAGGGTTCCCTGTGTCGGCACTACTGACTTTTGGGGCCAGGTGATCTGTTGTGGAGGCTGTCCTGAGCATTTTAGGATGTTTAGTAGCGTCCCTGGCCCTCTGCCCGCTACTTCAAGACTTTGGGACTCCTCAGAGACCAGTTTTCCTTTGGAAAACACAGAGACAAAACGTTCCTAGTCTTTGTTCCAAGGTAAACAGTAGTCTTTTGTAAATGAATTGTATGAACAGTCGAGCTTGACAGTACCTGGCTCCTTATTTCTTATTATAGCTTGCTTTTTTTAAATCCCAAATTTAACCCTCTCCTTGAAACTTCCCCAGGTGGTCCAGTGGTTAAGAATTCGCCTTCCAATGCAGGGGATGCGGGTTCGATCCCTGGTTGGGGAGCTAAGATCCTACATGTCTTGCAGCCAAAAAAAAAAAAAAAAAACCCACACAAAACCCTTTCCTATTATATCTTTTGTAAACGTGTGGGTCCTGATCCATTGGTGCATCACAAAATTAGTAAATTGCGTTAGCATTCTTACAATAACGTAGAAAAGGTAGCACCATCCGAGCCCCTCGGCCAGAATGGTGTGCATTGCAGCAGTAACTGCGGTGCTTGCAGCCAGGAGTGAGCGTCTACAAAGGGTGTGACGAGCACGAGACCCAGGCCATCTAGCTTTATCTCAGTAGTTTATGTGGGGTAGTCACTAAGAAGACTGTGTGTATTTCTCACAGTGGTCTGATGGAAAATGTTCATCATGGAATTGGAACCAGAATTGTTCAGTACTTTTCCTCCTTGTCTCAGGGCACCAGTCCTCCAAGCCAGACATGATATCCCAGTTGGAGAGAGAGGAGAAGTTCTGGACGACAGAGATCCAGCCCCAGGGAGGGGGCCGTTCAGGTGAGCGCCGCGTGGCCGGGCTGGTACCCGGCGTCTGGAGCATCTGTGTCTTCACCACGCAGCAGCCAGAGAGGCCTCTGAGATGCTCAGTCACCTCACAGTCCCTGCTCCCTGCTCCGGGCCTCCCGCCCCGCGCCCACTCCACTCGGAGTAAAGGCCGCCGTGTCTAAGGGCCGGCTGGCCCGGCCGAGCCGTCCTGCACTCCCCTCCCACGTCCTCTGTTCTCACATCCGAGGTTTATGTTTCTACACGAGGACTCTTTCCTCTGGCCGGAAGGCCGCTAGCCTGCAAACCTCCGACCCCTCCTCTGCTCAGAAGCTGTCTCACCCACAGCCTTCCCTGGCCCCTCCTTTTACTTTTAATTCATGGGTGGTTTTTATTTGGCTGCTCTGCAGCATGCGGGGTCTTAGTTTCCTGACCAGGGCTGGAACCTGAGCTCCCTGCGGTGGAAGCAGAGGGTCTTAACCACTGGACCACCAGCAGAATCCCAAGATGCCCTATGAGTTTTCGGATGAATTTTCCTATTTCTGTGTTGGGATTTTTGACAGGGACTGCATTGAATCTGGCGATCCCTCTGGGTAGCACTGGCAAAGCAGCGTTAAATCTCCCCCTCTGTGGACCAGCATTTTGTAGCTTTCAGTGTACAAGCCTTCCATGGTTCATTCCTAAATATTTTATTCTTTTTGACACTAGTATAAATGGAATTTTTCTCTGTTTTCAAATAGTTCATTGAGGATACAAATGCAACTAATTTGAGTTTTTTTAATTGCAGTATAATTGAGTTACAATGTTTATTTTTTGTTGTAAACAAAGTGATTGAGATATACATACACACATTCTTTTTTACTTAATTCTTTTCCATTATGGTATATTAAATACAGTTCCCCGTGCTATGTAGTAGGACCTGTTTATCCATTCTGTACATAAAAGCTTTATCTCCTAACCCCAGACTCTCAGTTCATCCCCCCGTCCCCCCATGTCCCTTCACAGCCACCAGTCTGTTCTCTATGTCCATGTTTGTTTCATAGATAAGTGCGTTTGTGTCGGATTGCAGATTTCACATATAAATGACATCGTGTGGTATTTGTCTTTCTCTTACTCCCGTTAATATGATCTCTAGTTGCATCCATGTTGCTGCAGTGGCATTACTTCATTCTTTTTATGGCTGAGTATATCCTACTATGTATACATGCACACGCACCGCATCTCCTTCATCTGTTCATCTGTCGATGGCTGTTTTGGTGGTTTCCGTGTCTTGGCTGTTGTGAATAGTGCTGCTGTGAATATAGGGGTGCATGTATCTCTTTAAATTTTCATCTTGGCTGAATAATGCCCGGGAGTGGGATTGCTGGTAATTCCATTTTCAGTTTTCTGAGAAACCTCCATTCTGTTTTCTACAGTGGCTGGAAATGCAACCTAATCTTTGTATGTTCACATTATACCCTGCCGCTTTGCTGAATTCACTGATTGGTTTTAGCAGTTTTTTCTGTGTGGAATCCATATTCCCAGCCAGGCAGCCAGTCATCTTACCCTCTCTGCCCCTCTTTCTGGTACTTAATTACATGGCCTCAGTGACGTTTTCTACATTTCAAATGTGACATTCATAGAAGTCACAGATTTTGCAGCTGAGTCGCGAAGAAGGCTCTGTGTAGGAACAGAGAAGAAATTACAGAAATGAACCTTCTGCCATTCTAAGTTTAATTTGCATAATTTGGTATTACTCTTAATTTGTCTTTAGTATTATAAGAAGCACCTTGTGAATTCCCTGGTGGCCAGTAGTTAGGACGGCTTGCTTTCACTGCCAAGGGCCCAATTCATTCCCTGGCCCGGGAACTAAGATCCCACGAACCTCTCAGTGCTGCAAGAAAAAAAAGCACCTTATGCATTCAATCCTTGGAATAGTCCTGACCACCTGGGTGGTTATCTGTGTTTTATGGGGTGAAACTATGCCTTAGAAAACGTCACACAGCTTGTCAGTGGGCGAGTCAAGGCTTAAAGCCTGTTTGCTCTTAGTAGAGGCACTGATGTCAAACCTGTTAGCACGTCCATGGACCCCTAAGCTGCCCGTTTGCCATCTTTTGGCAAGTGCAGCATCTACTGCAGAAGCGGAAGAATCTCAAACATGTAATACAGAAAATTAATCACATTTACAATTTTAGTTAAGACAGTCACATACACAAGCACCAACCTGAAGGTATACATGATAAAAATGAGCTCAGTTTTAACACCCATCTTTTTTTTAACTCCACCAGAGAATCTCCATGATGATGTCCTCTGTCTGGTCTCTTCGTCAGTGTCTCACAGTTTTCAGAGCACAGATCTTTCCCTCCTTAAGGTTTTCATTCCTAGGTATTTTATTCTTTTTGACGCAGTGGTGAATGGGATTTTCCTCTTAATTTCTCTTTCCGATCTTTTGTTGTTAGTGTGGTAGGAATGCAAGAGATTGCTGTATTAATTCTGTCTCCTGCAGCTTTACTGAACTCTAGTATAGTTTTCTGATAGCATCTTTAGGGTCTTCTGTGTATAGCATGGAGTCATCTTAAGCCAGCTGGCCTCCTTAGTGATCTATACCTGCATTTCAGCTTCTCCGCAAGTGTTAGCCCAGGGCAGCGAGTGGTGCTGGCCACAGCAGACACCACCACACTCAGCGGAAGATCATCCAGGGCCATGCTGTTAGGCGGGCTTCTCAGGTGGCTCAGGGTAAAGAATCTGCCTGCCAAGCAGGAGATGCAGGTTCAGTTCTTGGGCTGGGAAGATCCCCTGGAAGAGGAAATGGCAACCCACTCCAGTATTCTTGCCTGGGAAATCCCATGGACAGAGGAGTCTAGCAGGTTACAGTCCGTGGGGTCGCAAAGAGTCGGACACGATTAAGCAAGATTTCACATATAAATACATCGTGTGGTATTTGTCTTTCTCTTACTCCCGTTAATATGATCTCTAGTTGCATCCATGTTGCTGCAGTGGCATTACTTCATTCTTTTTATGGCTGAGTATATCCTACTATGTATACATGCACACGCACCGCATCTCCTTCATCTGTTCATCTGTCGATGGCTGTTTTGGTGGTTTCCGTGTCTTGGCTGTTGTGAATAGTGCTGCTGTGAATATAGGGGTGCATGTATCTCTTTAAATTTTCATCTTGGCTGAATAATGCCCGGGAGTGGGATTGCTGGTAATTCCATTTTCAGTTTTCTGAGAAACCTCCATTCTGTTTTTTACAGTGGCTGGAAATGCAACCTAATCTTTGTATGTTCACATTATACCCTGCCGCTTTGCTGAATTCACTGATTGGTTTTAGCAGTTTTTTCTGTGTGGAATCCATATTCCCAGCCAGGCAGCCAGTCATCTTACCCTCTCTGCCCCTCTTTCTGGTACTTAATTACACGGCCTCAGTGACGTTTTCTACATTTCAAATGTGACATTCATAGAAGTCACAGATTTTGCAGCTGAGTCGCGAAGAAGGCTCTGTGTAGGAACAGAGAAGAAATTACAGAAATGAACCTTCTGCCATTCTAAGTTTAATTTGCATAATTTGGTATTACTCTTAATTTGTCTTTAGTATTATAAGAAGCACCTTGTGAATTCCCTGGTGGCCAGTAGTTAGGACGGCTTGCTTTCACTGCCAAGGGCCCAATTCATTCCCTGGCCCGGGAACTAAGATCCCATGAACCTCTCAGTGCTGCAAGAAAAAAAAGCACCTTATGCATTCAATCCTTGGAATAGTCCTGACCACCTGGGTGGTTATCTGTGTTTTATGGGGTGAAACTATGCCTTAGAAAACGTCACACAGCTTGTCAGTGGGCGAGTCAAGGCTTAAAGCCTGTTTGCTCTTAGTAGAGGCACTGATGTCAAACCTGTTAGCACGTCCATGGACCCCTAAGCTGCCCGTTTGCCATCTTTTGGCAAGTGCAGC